>JABSTQ010007536.1:0-41086 GCA_013358835.2 Ixodes persulcatus
CCCCCCCCCTTAAAAAAGAAGAAAAGAAAGGTTTTTTGGGCGCCCACGGTCACCCAAGCGATGACTTTGCAAGAAAAGGGATTGTAGCACGTTTGTCCCCCGGCTGTTCCCCTGTCTCTAAGAGTCACTGTCATTTCGGCCGATAGTCGCATTACGGCCGAGAGTGCATTACGGCCGAGAAGAGCGGAAAAGCCGGGAGTGGCTTCGAGGCCTAATAGGGCATAACGGCCGAGGACTGCATTAAGGCTGATAGTCTCTGAATAGGCTAGTGTGGCCGCCTTCTCGGGGGTCGCGTTGAGGTTGATGACTTTAGTTGCCACCAAGTCAGATAGATGTCGCCACATATTTATTTTATTTGTCCGTGCACATTGTATCTCTCGGTGACGGTAAATACTGCGTTTTTGGTTTTATTGCTTCATCCTTTACGGTTAATTAAATATGTAGCGCTTTGACCGCTTCGACTAGCTTTTCTTTTTTCCTACACTCCGTGTCAACATTGTTTAGCAAAGTGCGAAGACTATGCCCTCGTGAGCCAATTAGAGAGACGGAACGAAGCACGTGACACTCCTTCAAGGCAAGAATGCACTCCGACGGTGAGTTAATTGTCATGTTCTGACATTCGGATGGTTCATGTGTTTTTCATATTTCCTAGTATGTGTTTTCTTCAACGTTTCGCTGTAAAAAAGATAGAAAATAACATTTTAAAATCAACCTCACTCATCGTTTTCGTAGCCGCCCGGTGGAATCAGAAACATAACTAATTTAGTTAAAGTGCTGAAAATTGAAAAGACACAATAAATGTTTCACTGAACTCTTAAAAAGCCGTAGATTAAAATATAGGAACGTTATACCAAAAAGACGCCCTACATTCATATCATTTATATGGAAATACGTGTGCGTGTGTGTACATAATCCAAATATGCAGATGAAGAAACTACTGATCAAACTAATAAGAAATGATAAAGCGCAGAAAAGGAAATAAATAAATGAAAAATTCGGATAGGCAAGGCCGGCGTACCGACTGGTGCCGGCCGTGAAGGGTGAAAACAAACCCGAAACCGAAGTATTTGAAGTCACCGACAGATACACTCTTAAAAATGTCATAAGTTTACTTTCCCGCAGAATACTGTAAACGACTTATTTTTCGCGATTATGTCAAAGCTGGAGTTTTGGAATAATTTGCGGGTTCTAATTTTCGCGGCGTGGTAAGATTTCAATATAGATTTTAATGTGTTTACATTTTAACAAAATTGTTCGCGGGACCTATTTTTCGCGAATTGTAGGCAATTGGCGAAAATTAGGTCCTATCGAAAATTAAGTAGTTTACAATATTCGGAGCGCCAATCATTGTAATCTGAAAGAGACCACGGCGATTCACGAGACTGAAAATATGTTAATATCATCCGCCAAGCTCAATATGGCGCCAGCTATCTTATTTGGTGGCAACTTAAGTCGTCAACCACAACGCGACCCCCGAGAAGGCGGCCACACCAGCTCATTCAGAGACTATCGGCCTTAATGCAGTTCTTGGCCGTTATGCCCTATTCGGCCTGAAAGCGACCCCCGGCCCTTTCGCCCCTCTCGGCCTTAATGCACTCTCTGTCGTAATGCGACTATCGGCCTTAGCGAGATGCTCCCCTCTCTAACGTCCACGATCCGTTTCCCCCAAGGACCAATGTCTCCGTCTTACCTTCCCCGAGTATCAACTCCGCAGTTATTCTGAGTCATTCCGTGTCTTGCAAAACGTTGCAAAACTGATAGACGAATATTTGCACTATACACTCTTCGCAGAACTATCTACATTGCTCAAATTCAAAAGCGCTGTGTTGGATTCGGGAACTCGTGTAGGTTTAGCTCATTGTTGGAACATTCTTATTCGCTCGATGAACTCCACAAAACTTGTAAATATTAAAATGGACTTTCCAGAGAACGATATTAGTTGTCGGGATCCCAGGCGACCGGACACGTCGCAATTATTGGTTGATTGAACATTTTATTTCATAATCACAATCGTATCACCAAGGGAAACGCCATTCCCTCATCACTTCTACGAACGGAGTTGCTGTATTCGTAGCACACGTCGACGGAAACGGTTGAAACTGTACTCAAATAATACCTTCTTTTGGTATAGGTACTGCGCAGCGATTACACGCAATGCTTCTAACATAAACATGCTGCTCCACATGTTTATTTACAAGACGCAATACATCGTTCTCCCAAGTTCTTTGAAATGGGCATGAAGGCGCGTAACCGTCACTTGGTTGAAGTTCAACTTAGAGGTTATGCGTTTACCGTAAAACATCGTTAATTATTTTTTTTTTCCGTTCCACTACAAAACTCGATTCACTTCAAATTTTTTTTTTCCATGTCGTCTCCACAGCGCTTTTACGTCGGTACTTTCGTGTTAGAGGATATCACATAATGTGCGAAAAAAAAACAAAAAACGGTACGATCGATGCTGCATAGCCTTCTTTTTGTGGACATTAAAAAAAAGTAGTTGTCTTCACTTCGCACTGCATGTTTTAGCATGAAAGTTCCTACTTGGTTATGATGTGTTTAAGTTCTTAAAACATATATGCAGTAATTTAAATTACCGAATCACAAAAACGTCGAAATCGCATAATTGCTTTTCGTTTGGACGCCATCACGACAGCGACACTCGAGTTCTCTCGTGGTTTTCGCCGGAATTTCTAGGATGAATCGCGAGGATCGCGAGATCCAACAGCGTGACACTCCATCTTCTGTGACGTCATTTGTTTCCACTTGGGGACCACTTCTGATGTATGGGCAGATAGGACGCTAAACACACCAGTCGGAGACGCGCTCCAGGTGCCATAGAACTGCTCCTAAAAGTAGCTGTCACGTGCTTTGCTCCGCGTCTGTGATTCCCTCACAGCAGCTCAGACTGAGGGTTGCCGAATTACGGTGAAACGGAGTATAGACAAAACAGACAGAAAACGAGCTGCCAGCACATGCTAGTCAAACTTCCAATAAAAAGGATTAGTTTCTCCCCAAGCTGGACGACATTTATTGGGCTTCTTTAGAGCTGCGAAGCTCAAAATCACGCACACTCATAAGAATTCTTTCTCTCGCGTGTTTGTGATGTTTGCAATGTCCTGCGAGCAAAAAAAAAAAACAACAACATGGTGAAGTCACTCCAAGGGGGTACCGATAACTGCGAACCACGAACATGAAGGATTCGCTAACATCCGTCAGGTGGGTGAACGGTAAATCGTCATGCAAACATATTCTCACAAGCTGCAAATATTTATTTGGCTTAGCAAGTAGAATTTACTAGCGACATCTGATTATTATATACAAGATGCCCTTTCTCGGTTCTTCAAGACCATTTCCCTAGTCTGAACGGTCGCGCTACGGACGGCGGCTAGCCGCCCCTCGATAGACTCCGGAGCTGCGTTGTGTCGTCTGCTACTGTACCGCCAACCGGAGAGCGATAGCTCTGTGTGTTCCACAGAAGCGTGTTGCGGTGTGATTCTGTACGTCTGTCCTGAAAAGGATAGGCTCTGTGACCCCCTCCTAAGCTAGCAAAAACAAACAGAAGTACACTCGTTTGGATTGAAAGGTTTCCGAAATAGTGGCCAGACATTGGAAAAGCATATGTCGCAGAGCTTGGTTTGTGAAATGGCATTATTTTTTCGAGCAAGAAATCACCTGCTCACCACTGGGACGACGAAATCTTCACTCTTTATTGCGTCAGGTGTATTTGCGCTCATAAAGAAAAATCTGAACACAGCCTTCTCTCAACGTCCTATGTCGAATAAGACACTTTTTTAAACATGTATGCACAAATAACTGATTTATTCCTACACTTTTTTATACACGTGCATCAAACGACGTCAAACCGCATTTGGGATTAGATCTTGATGTCTATACCAACTACATTCATATTTCTTTAGGGCTTTATTGAACGACAACTTTAACAATAGTTAATGGAACACGATGGCTCAATCTCACCAAAAGCCTCAACGTGCGAAGCTTCCACAGACGGTCGCTTGCGAGTATTCTCAATGTGAGACTTCAGAAGCTTTCGCTTGCCATAGGGAGCTTGCTTTCGACTACAGCACTGCACGGGCCCAGGAAGCGCGGAGCGCGCTGCTGTGGGGAGAGGTTGACTTACAACATGACGTGTTATGTGATCACGTAAGATGACGCGTCGCGTGATCACGTAAGATGACGTGATTTCATGTAACATGATCAAGTAAGATGACGTAATTTCGTGTAACGTGATCACGTAAGATGACGTCAGTTCACGTGAAGTGATCACGTAAGATGAGGTTTTCGTGTCACGTTATCACGTACGATTACATGATTTCGTGCTACGTGACACGAAGGGGGTGAGGAAGAACTAACGCTCACGCATTTCCATCGAATAAATCCCATTGATCGCTCCACTCCAATTTTTTTTTAGTTTTTGGTGTATTTTTGATTTTGCTTACGCGGTTGGGAGCGATTGAAGGCTGGTTCACACATTTTCGTTTGACTGCGACTGCAACCACTTGCGCCGGCTTACAACCAGAGGTTGCTATGGCTACAGTTGCGTCGAGCATAGACATGCCTGAGCTTGAAAGGCACGCGTCGTACTCGAGCGGAACCAAACGCAACTGTGTGAACCAGCCTATAGAGTCCGTTTTGCATTTTATTGTGGTGCAGCGCTACACGCTGATTCAAGATTTCGGGTCGGTGTGGTTCTTGGAAGACAACGCCAACAACATTAGTGTCGTCCGGAAGCATTGAACTTAGAAACGCGCCTCTTCGCTTGGGGAACTGAGATGCGTTGATTGTTATTATTATTTTTTTTTTATTTTTTTGCCTACTACAGACCATCCAAAACTCGCCTTCTGGGTGCCACCAACTTCGTCTACTGGGCTGTGAAGCGCGTTCGAGCGTGCGCAATAGCTGTCTTGGCCAAAAGATGGTACACTGCATATGCGTTCACAGCTCAATGACTTAGGCATTTTTCGTCGGAAGAGATGCTCCCACGAGAAGAACGTATGAGATATGGGAGTAGAATTGGAAATTTGAAATGTTTTTGTCCAATCGCATTTTTCGTCCTCGGTTATACACGCTTTTTAGCGACATCACGAGACGTTCAACCATAATACACTGGTGTTTAAAAAATGAGCACCGAAAAACATGCACCGATTTTTTCTCAAAAATAAACACCGGAAAAAGCATACCCTAATCATTATCCATGTCACCTTTTTGGGCAATATGTGAATTTCCAAAAGAACAGCGAGTTATCACCCTCCCCTAGGAATACCCTGTCTACAGAGCAGGCGACCCGTTTTTCACCGCGTCAGATTGCGGTGACCACGAACCGTACGGAGGTCAGAGGACGTCCGTGAAAAATATAAAGGAGGCAAAAAACGATCTGCTCTGTGCACGTTTCATCCCCGATTTCCACGACCCCAAGGCCGAAGGACGTTTGAGTGAAAGCTAACAATAAAATAAAACTTGGCGTAAAAAAAAAAAAAAACGTTTTAAATGGCAAAAAAAGTACAAACAAGCACAACGAATTGGGGGACCGCGAGGTTGTAGAGCACCTCGCGGTCCGCTTGCCATAGGACGGTTGTCTTCGACTCATAGCTCCAAGGTGAATTTGACACGTGCGAAAACACGGAGACCTACCCACCGAAAACCAGGAAAGCGAGACACGCACACTGACGCCTCGGCGTGCAGAGTGAAACAGGATACGGGCGCGGAAGAATACCTTGCACAGTGCCGCCGATCCGGCCGATCGCCGAACGGACGATTTCGCATTTCGTGGACAGCGAGCGCCACCTCACGGGAGAGAGAGGTACCTTAAAAACAATGAAAACAAGCACCGACACCTTGGTTCTTTATATTCGCTGTAGTTACGGAACAGATCGACTTACATGAATAATTTTGATATTATTCGATTCCGTAATAAATTTAGAAGACATTAAGCGAAATACTTTTTCTGTTTTCATTTAGATAATTTCGTAAATTCGCTCCGAACGCAAGAGTTCCGAATTAGCCGATTTTGACCATTTTCATGATTTTTTTTTAAGAATATAATTAAATTTAAAATAAAACATTTGTTCCGCTTAATGTCTCGATAATGCCTCAACGTCTTTAAAGCCGAAATTTTCAAGAAGATCTGCGCAGCCGTTATTATGTGAGAATTTTTCTAAGTTGGCGAAAAACCTCATGTATTCTCTATGGGGCTCTGAGGTGCGCCCCCTCTTATGCGCCCGTTTCCGAGTTCAGCGGTGTCGGCGTCGCCATTGGTGTAACCGCCCCGCTAATTTTAGCGAGAAATTGAATTGGTACGTATCTCACGTGACGTCAATTTTCCCGCAAAATCTAGCAGTGAAACTAATTTTGTTCATGTTTCCCTGCTATATTGAGCGGGGAAACACGAACCGTTAGCTTACTGAAGATGCAAGCCGCTACCTCGTCGTCCCGAATCCTTTTCCCTTCGAACGGCTGCGAAGCCGTTGCCCCCAGAGTACCACAGCGTCATTCGAAAACCGTTCGTGCAGCATCGCAACATTCCGTTTGCGAGCGCTGCGATTCATCGTGTGTTGAAAGTCGGAAGATGTGCTGTCCGTGGTGTCTTTTACGTGTAACTCTTTTGTAAAAAAGATTTGAAATTGGAAAACGCCAACCTAACAGTGCACACATAATTCTAACTTTATTGGTAAAGAATATCTACATATTTATTTATCTATTTATTTGTGGACATCGTGCGCAGAAAAAATAGTCGCGCTTATTTTTTCATTTAAAATTATAATGTGGGTTATACAGTGTAAAACATAGTATCTTCAAACTCGCATCGTTTTGGGTCACTCGCACGTTTTGGTTCACAGCTTCTTTGAAAGTTCAAAAGCTGGACTTCATAGAGCTGTATGTTCACTCGGTATTGACAGCAGGGTAGACGCTATGCGTGTTTTAGGCCAATCGTGTCTCCGGTTAGGGTCACGTGCCTACAGTCTAGAAGCTGGTGATAAGGCAGAACACGGCACCTGCCTCGAGCCCAAGGCCACACGTAGCATTCACTGCACTATCAACCTTGGGTACAATGGACAAATCCTGTCGTTGTGGTCATTATTGGGATCAGGACCAGGTCCTGGTTGGGATGTCTTTAGAAGATAAGCCTTTTGTGCGTACACTCCCGTTTTGGCCTTTCCTTTTCTCCTTTTCTCTCTCTCCCTAAGCCGAAAGCGGGGAAGAAGGTACGTAGTCACGTGGTTTGACGGATGACGCATTAGACGTTTGCAATCTCGGAATGCGTTTTGCGGGATCTAGTTTAGCGTGCCGCGTGTGTTCGCCCTGCGTGGCTCCTGTGGATTTCTGCTTCTGCAAGTGATTTCTTCAAAGCCCAAGCATTTTTTGTGATGCGTTTAGTGTTCGGTTCTACAAATGGCAGCTGGTGCTACATCGTGTTGAATCTTCTTGGACACCTTCCTTCTCGTTACAACTTTCAAGTACCGTCTCGTCAAAGTAAGTGCGCTGTGACCTACTTCGCGACAATCGATCGTTTTCCTAAAAGTTACTTTTCCAGATTACCTCTAGAATTAGGCCGTGTTTATCTCCTGGAAGCCGGGAGAACAATTTCTTCAAAATTCTATATTCATGTATTTTCGACCGAAACTAGGGGTTATTCTTATACTTTGGTGCTTTTGAAGCGCCGTAGGAATATTTTTTGTGTGTGTTTTAGTTCGTTTTTGTCGCTATCGGACTCGTTCACCGCGGCCGCGTTTCTCGCTCGGCTCCATGCAGCGCTCTGTGTCGCGCGCCATGCCCCTGGCGGTAGCTCTTGCGAGAACTGATTTTTCTACTTGGTGCTTTTGTAGCACGGTGTGATTACTCTTTGTTTTGTTTTGCTAGTTTATGCAAAACATAACTTCTTTAATAACATAACACCTAACATGCTTTTATCATGCGCGAGTGTACTCGAGATCGGCCAATTTAACACACAATTATTACAGGGGTAGTATGCATAATAAGCACAGCAGAAATATGGTAGAATTGAGCTACTTTTCGCTAAGGGAATTGACACAGCAAGCACTAGGCTTGACAGCTTTAAAGTTCTTTTCCACCGCTAGACGGGCCTTTTCACTGAACGTACCGGCAGTCACCGCCACAAATCCACCCTCTTTATCCGTTTCAAGGAGACGCAGATCGTTTTCTTTAAAGAAGTCCACAACCTTCACAAAGGAGTCCCTTGAACCCCGGGTGACGTCCCTGTTGACAGTCCGTGTGAGTACGTCAACACCCGCAAGCAGGCAACTATCGTGTTGTTCAGATTGTGCTTTCCTAGCAACTCGTCGGTTCAACGCCAGCAAATCATGCGCAGTCATGCTAGGTTCAAGACAATATTTTGGTCATTTCTGTAGGACTAGTGACACGATCTCCGGTATTTGCACGTCTTCTCCCAAAGCCACACTCTTAAAAAAAAGCTAGTAGTGTTTACTAGGTAAGAGCTAGTAACCGCTTGTCACATATGTTACTAGCTACCTAGTAACCTTAGGTAGTAACGGTTACTAGGTCAAGAAGCTAGTAACTGTTACTAGCCTCAAAGTAGAATCCATGTATTTTACTACCTCTAGCTAGTAACTAGCGCAACCACCCGACGGAAGAGCGGGAACGCAACTAGTCACGTGATTTCCGGTGAAAAAAAAAAAAAAAAAAGAAGATGGGGGGTTATTCCACTTACCACCAGGAGGCAGGCGCAATAAAAATTGTAACTGGAAATGAGTAGTCCAGGTGGCGCTAGTCAAAATCCAATTAATCTACACAAAAAAAAAGACACCGATTATTTATAGTTTATTTCAATTCTTCCTCATTCACAAGTAGACACATATAAACATGCACACCCACATTTTTAGCACACAATTGACACAATGCACCGTACACAAAGACACGATCAGTCTAATCGCTAACTTATGGGCGGGGGCAGTGGGATTCGAACCCAGGAGGTTCCCACCACAAGCTTACGAGCTGTGACGCGTTAGCCCACTCGACCACTTCCTCCCTGCTAACTTCTTTGACTGTCTTTAATTCTTTTATACTGACCATTTGAGTGCGCAAACTTGTCGTCGTGTATCAGCACGCCAGTTCTTCGCAGTCGCTAGGTCAGTTGCGCGACGAGGCAAACCGCATCAAAGTGACGGGAACACGCGGCCAAGGAAATGAGCGATATTTCCTAGAAATTAACAAAACCGAGCGACGCGACGGGTGACCATGAGAAATCGCCGTCGCTCGTCGCTGTCTTCGTCGATAGTTTCGTCGCTCGCTAAATTGATTACATGCGGTTAAGCTTTTAAAATGAACGTGGTCGTCGTCGGCGACAGAGTGCTTTCTTGCCGTCTCCCGCGGCGAACGAAGGCTGTAATTGACGGGGAGCTGCCTTCCTTTCGCGTGCTGCGCTATAAAAATGCATACAAAATTAATACCGCGTGCAGCTCGCATGTTAATTTTTGTAGTACACTGACGAATGCTCGCGTTTTCAGGGAAAATATAAGCAAATTAAGAAAGACTCGTAGAATGCCAAAACAGTTTTTTTTTCATTAGTCCTAAAGCTACATACACAATTTAAGACGCACATCAACGGTTGTGACAGTGCACTGTCACGATCGAAGACAGCTCAATCAGAATCATTCAACCACCGAGCACACACAAACCGTGAAGAAGTTCTTAGTGTCAAGTAGGAGGAGGCAGAGAAAAGCTTCTTGGACGACGAAACCCAATTCAGTGACAGCGGTACCGGCTCGTTAGAACTATCCTCAGAGCAGTCCAGGTTCACGCACACACTCGCCCCGTCGAGCGCACGAACGTTAACTATGCACTCTAACACGGGAACACGAGAACTGCACAAGACACAAGGCAAAAACGGCAGGTTGACATCAGAGAAATTAGCGTCTTGTGAACTCCGACTGGCCCCAACTTGCTTGTCGTACAATGTTGCCAAGCGTCTCTTATGAAAGAAAAACATTAGTTTAAAAAAAATACAGAAATAAAAAATATAAGAAAACGAAATGAACTTTTTTATATGTTTTCGGAAACGTTTTTAGTGTGTGCTACGTGGCTATTTTCATCCTAGTTAAAACCAAAATGAAAATATAAACGCTCACAAACGAATGCAAACGAGAAGGAAGGTAAGTAAGCCGCATGGCCATTGCATCAACGATGGCTGCTGCGCTCGCTGCAACGCTGGCTTCTACGTCGGCCTGGTACGGAGGCTGCGATCGTTATAAAGTCAGCTCCAACCCTTAAACATGCCCCCTCAAACAATATTTGACGCTGCCATTGCGTGTGGATACCTCCCCCTGCAATCCGAAACAGCAAGTACGTCGCTGACGCTGGCAATCGGGTATGAAGCAAGCGCTGCCATCTTCTCCGCGCCTTTGCGGTAGTAAATAGCTAGTAAAAAGATACTTTTTATTACCTATCGCGCGTCTGAGGTAGTAAATAGTTAGTGAAATGTAGTAACGGTCAGAAAGGGGTAGTAACTGCTGCAGTTACTAGCTTTTTACTAGCTTTCTTTTTAAGAGTGCAGGAGACCCGCACCAGTGGCACCCTTGCCCTTCACCACGACAGTCTTTAGGATACTGTTTAAGACCGTTGTACACCACGTCTCGATTACCCGGGCGGCCAGGCGTTTACATGAGCGCAGCTTGATCTCCGCCAGCCATGGTGGATCAAGAACGTGACACAGAACTTGAAGACAGTCATAGAAAAGTCTGACCTGCCGCCACAACTCACTTCTCAATGCGTTTTGCGAGTCCCAGGGACGGTCTTACCTGTCCTAACAGTGCCGTAATCTCTGGGGGTATAAGACCTTTTCTCAGGTAAAAGGTGATGACTCTCGCCCGGCAGGTAGAAGAAACAATGTAGCTCACCAAGGAATTCACTTGAGATGTAGAATAAGGAACATTGAAGAAAGGGCCCGTTGTAGAAGAAATGTAGTCAATTAAAACTTGTTGTTGGCCTAGTTGGTTCATGATGCTATCTAAAGTGTTTTTTTTTTGTGTTTTTTTTTTTTTTGCGCGACACAAGGGACAATTACAAGCGAGTAGACACGGACAAGCGCAACTTTCAACTAGTTTATTCGTGCTCGATCGACCACGAACATCCAGAAACAGCATGCACAGCACGCTACACAGAAGAAGAAGGAAGCAGAAAACAGATAAAAAAGTCACCCACCAAGACACATTCCACGATAGTCATTATCAAACCAGCAACCCGGATAAAAACTGCACTTCACTTTCAAACAAAGAAACCGAGGTATCCCTAACACAGTGACGTCCCTTTTTTATATAAAAAGCTTCCATCAATTCTCTGGCTGTGCTATTTTTGCTTCTACCCAAGATCCTGAAAGTTGCGCTTGTCCGTGTCTACTCACTTGTGATTGTTCCTTGTGTCGCGCAAAAAACCTCTAGACAGTAGAGAGCAGAGAAGTACAGTATACATCAAGGAGCTAGAAAGTATTCAGAATTTTCTTCCAGATATAGTTTCCCAGTAATATATTTATACAATAATATATAACAGAAGATTCCCCCATAGTTGTCAGGATAACATCGTGCGTCTCTGTTTAAGTCATCCCCTCTTTGCAGGTACTTATTCACAACTCTCTTTTTGACATGCTCCACTCTTCTAGTGAGCCACTAACTCTACTCAATCCCATATTTGTAAAGAAAAACAACAATATGAATTGACTTGTAACTTGGCAAGCACACTGCATAGATATCAATCAACATTACTACTCCAAACAATTATTATAGCACAACGTTAAATGCATAGGGTGCGGAGCATTGGGATAAACCGATTGGTGCTGTTTCCACGCACATCCCCGTTACTTCTTGCTCAGTCTCATACTCACTGTCACCATCCTCTTCCAGGGTGTGGGTGGCGTCATACAGAGGCGTCTGGTGCAAATAAGGGACCCTCAATCGGAAACACGAGACTTCAATTTAGATTCGAAATGTTTACTCGACAGCTTTTATAGCATTCAAGAATTCAGGGATTTTTCGTAAAGAGAATGCTCACTTACCACTTTGCTTTGCTTTTCGATATCTTCATTGAGGGGTTCTGGTTTGCGTTTCTTTGTAAAAGAAACACAGACGAGCTTTTGGTATTAACCGATTGTACCTTTTCAGCCAACTCACAATCTGCAGCACACTTCGCGTTCCTGACGTATGTATTATCCCGAAAGTACGCGCTGCACAAGCGATCACAATTCTTGGGAACTCAGGTGGGAAAGGACGGGCCCGCGAGACGACACCACTGGTAACAGAGTTTCTCCTCGTTCGGAAACCTGTGTGCCGGCGTCTTACAATAGACCGATGTCACGAAGCGAACTGCGCAGGCGCGCGCAATCCGGAAGTGGTGCCGCCGCCATGCTACTTGTAGTCATCGCTTTCCGCATTCCCGGCTACATAGGGCTGCACGTACATCGTAGATTATCGTTTGGAACGCCCCGGTATCAGCTTGGATTCTCTTGCATGTCTGTACTTCATAAAATTGTGTTGGTTGTGATGTCTTAATTTGTCAGCCAGCGCAGAAAAGCAGTTCCAGTCGTCTTATCGCTTTAGAATCGCTTTGTTGTCTGCTTCAGCGTCGTCTGCTTCTTCGTCTTCGTGAACGCGTGAGCACACTGCCGTTCACGGAGTGGTCCCACTGCAGCCGCAGGAAAAAAACAGCGACGCCACTGCTCGAGCTTTCCGGCTGCTCGGATGTCTCAATTAACTTGGAAACTGAACATTTAGTTGAATGGCAAAGAACAAGAAAATTCGAGGGACCATCGGCTTTGTGTAACACCGTGGAAAAGCGTCAAATGTGTTGGTGCAAAACTGAGCTTGGTAGTGTTCAGTCTTGTGCATAACGTTTAATCAACAATAAAGTAAGAGCAGCTAAATAGACTTTCTCGGTGAGCGATAGTTTTCTAAAAGTTGTTTCATTCTGGTTGACAGCCTGTGCGAGAGGGTACAGATGAACTGCGGGGAGAAGCCTGCACACAGAGAAGAAATAATCTACAGAACGATCATGCCTGATGCGCCGTAATGATTGTCATCTCTTAAAAAGAAGCAACCTTGCAAGATACCTGAAAACTTGGGGCAGAGATGATTTTTCGTGTACAGTTTCTATTCTGTTTCGTTTTGTTTGCGTAAGCTCCGAACGCTAAGAGTCGCCCAACGTTGGAAGCTTTTTTCTGGATCAGTAGCGCCAGCCTAATAGACCACCACAAAATAGGTTAGGCTCGTTCGTTATGTTTCTGCCGGCAAGTGTTGCACATCTAAATTGCATTATGTGGTGTTTTTTTTTTACGTTTTGTATGAAAAAAGTGAAAACCGCTTCCGAAAAATGCTGTTTTATATCAAGTGATATGCATATCAAGAATCGCTGTTTTTTTTTTTTTTTAGTGGTTGTCCTGATTTTTTGAAGCACAGTTGTGCTTAAAACATGTCGTCACATGAAGAGTTATAACCACCAAAATTCATTGAGCGAAAAGTGTGTTCAAAACGGCCTCACCAAACTTAGTGGAGATAGACCAACGGATAGACCGCTACGGAGCGAATGCTCAGAGAGATTCCAAGGTACAGAACACTTCGGCACGCTGTGTGTCTCGTGCTCTGTAATTTTACACTTTTTAGCTGACGTGCAATAGGTGGAAATAAATTAGGAAGCAAATCGCAAAACAAATGGAAAAACGCTATTTTTCCTGCCGCTCTGTCCGGCTCTGTTTACCATTCTTTGCCGTGCTGCTTTCTTTCGGGAAGACATAATATCCGAGGCCTTTTTGCCTGGTGCTGTTATTGTAGCACCGTGGCATACAACGGGTGAAGCCACCCATTGAAAACCTTGAGTAAACACCCGGCTAAACGTCTCGTGCTAACCCGAAAATTTCCGAACGCCGGGCGGGCTACAATGCAAATTGGCGCGGCCGGAAAACTGGGGAGAACTACAGGTATACCAGCATGCACCGCTCGGTGGCATCCTGCAACTCCTGGTGAGATCGGTCTATTCACAACTATGTTCCCAGAGCCTTCTGACACACACTGTTTCGGCATTCCGCCGTAGGCTTATCGAGGAAACTCGCCGAAATATGTTGCGAAGGAAAAGGTACCAGGACAAACGCATGCAGCTCAAGCTGCGGAACAAGCGGAACCGTGGGACCGACTGTGAACGAGACACCAAGATGACCAAGAGCCGATACAGCCGAGAGCTGAATCCGAGGTGGCCAACTGTCTTTTGGCTTTCTTCACCAAAACTTCGGTAATTCGTCCAGGCCTAAATAATCCGTACTAGCGAGCGTGTACTGCACATGTCGGCGGGGCCGTCGAAGGCCGATGTCGTAACGGCATTTCATCGATGCTGCATAACCAATAGGAATGCCGCGAACCACTCTAGGTTCGAATTCGAAAGGTTTCGATATTTTCGACCGTACGGAGGTTCGAATTCGAAAAATTCGCAACTTTCCAAAATCGTGGAGTTTCGAATTCGAAAAGGTCGAAGCTTTCATGGTTTCTAAAAGTTCGGGTTCGATTATTTCGAATGTTGTTTTACTTGAGGTTCGAGCAATTCGAAGATTTCGAACTTTCCGACTTGAAAATTCGAGAGATTCGAATGTTTCAAATTTCTTTGGATCTGAAATTCGAAAAATTCCAATTCTTATAACATAAAGTTCGATGAATTCGAAGATTTCAAATTTCTTTCTACATAAAGTTCGAAAAGTTCGAAAGTTTCGATTCTCTTTCAGGGCTAATTTTGAAAACAAAAACAAAAAAACTTCGAAGGTTTCCAATTTCTTTGAGGTTGTGGGATCTTGCAATTAACCCCAATTGTCCTCATTGAGTAATTACCCTCACCGTAGTCCGCCCTTTGTGTTGGTTCGCCCGGGTCCGTCCATAGACTGCCTTTTGGGGGCACCGGTAGGCGAGAGACAACACCAACACAGTGAGTCGGTTTTGGACGCGTTTATTGACTCAGATGCCAACACGCTTCGCTGTTACGACAGGAAAAATCTGGGCGCTGGCTCAATTGCCAGTATCACCCGGTCGGTTTCCCGCGCAGTCGCATTAGACAGATTGACGGGAAGTCGGAAGCCCAGAAAGAAAAACCGAGCGCCGTAGAGCCAGGGCCTCCGCCGACGAGAGCCCCTGGCACTCCTTCAGGGCCAGCTTATGTAGCCTCGGAGAATGGACGCGCCCGGGGAGGCCGCTAGCAGTCGCGTCCATTATAACTCTCAAGGGTGTGCCGAAGGCGCATTCACCCAAAATGGGCAAGGGAGAGCCGGCCCCTTCGGGGAATTCGGCCTCGTGGGTCCTTATATCCGGGAGGCCGACGCCATTGGTGACGACGACTCCCACGGCCTGCTTGAAGCTAGGCCTAGATAGGGATAGAGGAAACCCCATGGTTCCCACAACGTCCAAGTGTGCAAAGTTCGAGGTCCGGTTTTAATTTTCCGCCACAATTTCAGTTTCAAATAGCGTTTTCACGCCTCACTGGTTTTCACGAAACCAGGTTTAGAAAGGTTCGGGTGTGATATTTGGACTGCGCGACGCTGGTCAGGCAATTAAATGAGACGACGAGTTTCCCGGATGTGTTGGAATATTTGCCAGTGCAGAGCGACGTTTGACCATAGATCAGTAATTGTGACCGCCAGCCCGGGGTGGTCATTAACGTGCATCACGAAGTAGTGATCACACGAACGCACGTTTAACGACACTCATCCAGTTTTAAACGGCCAGGGGCAGGCAGGTGGTTGAGGCTCAGAAAAACCTTGAAGCAATCTGGCAAACTGCCTCCCTAGCCCCTTGCACGCTGGTAGTAATCCTATCGAACGCCGCCCAAGTGACGCTGGCATATAGTAAGTTTTGTTCGTACATGATGCAAAACCCTGAGACTGGGGATGAAATTTGAAAGACAAAGTGTAAGAAGACAGAAAAAAAGGGGGCAGGACAACGTCTCAAACTCAGCTCAGGACAACGTCTCAAACTCAACTCAGCTGAGCTCGAGACGTTATGCTGTCCCCTTTTTGTTTTTTCTTCTTACACTATTTCTTGCGAATTTCATTCCCAGTCTCGGGATTTTGCATCATGAGCCACATATATCAGCTCGCCTGCACCTTGACAATTTTTTTTTGTTTGTAATTGCTTTGGAGGTTTATTTTCCGGGACGGAAGAAACGCCGAGCAAACAGCACAGAAGCTGATACAACTTGAGGTCGAGGAGCGTTCTACCATACCAGCGGCGTCGGAAAAGGAAAAACGGAGGGCTCCAGTCTCTCTCTCCCCCCCCCCCCCCAGATATTTCGGACCGTTAAAGTAAACAATGCGGGGAAAGAGGGCATGGTAAAGCTTATTTTAATCCGAAATTATTTAAGCATATGTATAGCTACTGTCGCTCTTCACTGCATAAAAGATCGCGTAGATGGTGGTTGTTAGAAACTCGTTGTCAGAAGGCACTACTCGTCACATGCTCGGTGGCTCGGAAGTTCAAAGCTATGTGTTTTCGACCTAAATAACTGTGCCATTGGTAAAAAAAGAATAAAATAAACATAACAATAAATGCAAAAATGAGAAGCTGGAGAGAAACAAACAAAAAAAAAACTGTCAAGAACCCGCCGGAAGTGCTGTATTCTTGCATATTCAGAGGCCCAAAACTACGAAACAAGTTTCTCCTACCAAAATGTGTACAGGCCAAAAGAAACACGTCACAGGAACGTGAAATGAAAAAAAAATAATTAAAATTTTTTTTTTTATGACGTGCTGAATTTGAACAATTTTAGAAATCATCTCCCATGAGTTAATTTATTCCTCAACGTGAAAAAAAAACAATAAATACATTATTTTGTGTTCTGCAGATGGTAATTATATGTACTGTCTGTGGTGTTAATTTATATGCGATACCTCAAACAATGTAGACGAAAAAAATAACCAAGTTTAGGGCATAATTGCCCGTAGATACATGTTTGGATATTTCTTCGAAACTCGTCTTGAATAACAATAATATTATCTTAAGACGACACTTACCTAGGGTATACATAGGTCATTCTTAAAAAGTTTAACATCTTTACCATAAATAGCTTCGGCTATAGACCAATACGCGGCCCTAACGTCACGCAGCTGCGGTGGCGCTGTCGACGGCACTGCGCATGCGCAGAGGCCTCACTTCACCCGAATCCGGTTTCTGCGCACGCGCAGTGCCCACACCTGGTGTGGGCAAACGCGGGCTTGTTTGTAAACAGCGTGTCCGTCTATAGCGCGCTTCAAATATGGCACAAACGACAATTGTCAAAAACCCGTCGCCCTTCCGCTCCTTCGGGAATCTATTTCTTTAAAACCAAGCATGCCAGATCATTGAAATAAATGGCATTGTCTTTTGCAAGGAATGCGGCACCGCATGTAAAATTGAAAAAAAAAAAAAAAAAAACTACGAATGTATCTCACTGCTTGAATCCAAATGAAACCGCCTGCCGGTCTTTCGAAGTTCGACGAACTTCGAACTTTTGCCCTAAAAGTTCGAAGTTCGTCGAACTTTAGATTTTTCAGGAATCGAACGTTCGAAACTTATCGAATTTCTTAGCGTAGGAAGTTCGAAAGCTCGAAAAGCTTCGACCTTTTTAGTGCAAGAAATTCGAAAGTTCGAAAATCATCGAATTTTTTAGTCTACCAAGTTTGAAAGTTCGACGAGCATCGAATTTTGCAGCGTAATATGTGCGAAATTTTCAAAAGCGTGGAACTTCTTAGTTTAATAAGTTCGAAAATTCGGCTTCCGTCAAATTTTTTCATATAGAAAGGTCGAAAATTCGAAATCTTTCGAACCTTTGGAACCGCTCGATTCGATCATCGGTTCGAAAAAAGTTCGCGGCATCCTTAATAACCAACAACAAAGTGGTTTTTGGTTATCGTTTTATTCAGTTTAAAATATGTTTTCTCGCGTTTTCTAACAAAATATTGAAATTTAGGCGGTTCTATTGCTCCCGATGTCAAGTTGGAGCAAAGAAAGGAGCTCAAGAATTTGGTTTCTGGATTTGTTCATTGTTTTTATGAATCGGAATTACGTTGGGATGCCAATGACTGGAGCACCACCCGGTGGATTTTGCAAAGAAAATGTTCCATAAAAGATGCTTTCGATTTTAAATAAGGTTACTTTATTTAACATCATAATTTTATTAACATTGATAATACAGACAGGATAGATATCGGTCTGGAATTTGACGAATTAATTTTACATTATTTTTAATTGATCTCACAACAGCTCAAACGACTAGAGTAGAAGCATGCGATGGGAATAATTAGCTGACTAAATGTATACGAAGAACAGGCACACCCGTGGCAAGGGCGAAAGACCCAAAGAACTCAAGTGTAATAAACGATTAGCCAGGCATTTAGAAGACGATAGTTTAACCGAATTACAAACAAACAGATAGACATACTGAGCATTTTCACATCCAATACACAGGTCGAGAATACCCTCATGAAAGGTGAAAATACAGCTCCGTACGAAGCCGAACATTCTATCGTTGTTATTAACATCGAGGCATGAAAATCATAGTAATCATCTTAGCTAAACATAAAATACAAGTTAGAAAATTTTCAATATCTTTTTTTTTTAACTTTGAGCGTGTTCGCCTTACACATGTTAAGTGTTTATTTAAATGCCCTGTAAAAATATTGTAACGAAACACATGAAGGACACACATTAATTTGCCGAGGAAAGACACCACGACAATAAATATAAAACAATCAAACTTGCAGTAAACATAATTTAACGGACAGTCAAATGATTCTTCAGTTCTAATACAGTCAGGTAAAACCAATGCGAATTAAACCAAACGGCGACAATTATAAACAAACTTATATGTTGAGAGAACACCTACGCATTACATGCAACAAAAACATTGAGGTGTATGTTACCGAAAACGTACAACAATGAAAATCATATTGAAGAAATGCACCAAAGCAAGCTTATATATGTCATCACAAAAAGTATTGCGCTAGCCAAGCACCACAAGGGGAACCACTGAGGGGTATGACAGCCTACAAACTAACCAGGTCCAAAAGAAAACACTAATATGGCGGAGTCGGATAGCGGAATAGTGAGAAAAAGAATCGTTTGGAAATTACAAAGTGGTGGCCGATGTCGTCTTATAGCAGTCAACGTTTGACACATTAAATATGCACTAGTCATACAAACACCACGCGAGCAAGATACGAGGACAATAACAAAACAAAATATCGCCAAAACATAGTCATAATGTAGACACCTGATAACAATTTAGACAAATCTTGCGCAAGAAAACAAAGAATGATAATCAAAACAAATTATACAAAATTATGAATATTGCCTACAAACGTGTGCGATAAATATCACGTGAGTAAAATGCAACAACTAAAACATTATACACCCAAACGACATGATATTGCCGCCCGCAGGGCCGACAAAGCAACGCTTGGTCACGGTCTTCTAGAAGATTCCCGTTCATTCTCGCACCAGACGTAACTTTCCCTCTGCTTTGTTATTCTCGAAAGTGCCAGTTCATCCTCGCCCCGAGCGCGCGACGCTCGAGCCTTCTTTGCCGAACTTTCGAGATAGTGACGCACGGTAGATAAGCAGCTACCCGCGACCTTGTCGAGTCAGTCTCACTCGCGCTCTTCGTTTCGCCGCCGAATCGCCGCCTGCTTTTCTGCTGCCTCGACGCTCTTTCGTTATTTATTTTTGGTTGGCACATGTTCGCCCATTAAACCTTTATTTTCAATTCAATATTTGCCTTCTCGTCGCCTTAATTCGTGACAATATGTACTATTACCTACAGATGAGAGGCAAACATGAGGTAAAAAAAAAACTACGACGACTATGACAACGTGTAATGCTTCAAGACGAACTAGACCGTGCAAACATAAAACAATTAATGAGGCAAACATCACGCGAAAATAAAACAGAAACAAAATTCTCGAGAAACTAAAGCAAAACTTTGCCACGGCAAGCCTGCGGTCTTTAGCATGCATCACGCAAGCCTGATGTGTGAAGCACATCGCGCAATAACTGCACAATAATTACTCGCGGAAAAGATATAAAAATAAGAAGAGCAACACGATGCAAGAAAAAAGGCATAAAGAAGAAATTGCACTTTAAAACGCAATATTTCGTATAATAAACTACACAATAGTAACGAAACCCAACTTCAGTAATACCCTAAACCGACAATCACAAAAAAAAAAATTCAAATTGTGTCATTTAAAATAATGCGCCCCCACCAAAAAAAAAAAAAAAAAATGTAGTCACCGAACAAGCTTGTTTTAAGATAACAACCGGACCGCACTGAGAGTCACACCTGAATACGCACATTCCACTCCCTAAGAGCCCGATGAGTACAGAGTGCATGAACACTCGGGCTGTCTTTTACTCAAACGCAGATTGTTAGTAGCCAGGCCCATTTCCATCTTCGAGAAAGCCACTCTCTCTGAGAAGTGTCCACACAGCGCGCACAGCCACCAGGGTACAAAGCTGAGGACGTGCACTCCATGATCTTCTCTGTGGTGTACCGCATCATAGCTTTCGGTGGAGGAAATAGAGTTATACGGGATAGCTTCCCTAAGTGGGTCACGTTCTGAGCATGTATATGTCAAAATTATTAAGAACTCCATTCATACAATCGATCATAGTACTCTACAACTCTTTTTAAACTAAACTCACGAGCATACTATACTTCTCACGTTTGTCCGACTAGGCGAGATTTTCAATATGCACCAATGACGAAGAGGTGTCTGTGGGAACACTCATAGGTATAACAGCTCCTCCTTCCGCCACGGACATTGCGCTATGTCGAAACTTTTTATACGCGATTTTGTTTCTTCGTTACCCAAACGTTATGGCAGACGACTAATGTGTGCCGTACACAGGAGATCAAGAGTAATAGTCCCTTGGTGGTAAAGACCAACATTGAAGTTTGTACGGCAATGGCGGTGAAGGGAGCACGAAATAGACTACATGACGCATTTCGTGAGCCGTAGGTGACATATTTTGTTCAGTTTGTTGGAATCGTTTTTTTTTTTAATGAACCAAAAGTAGTATTTATTTTACTTGTGCAGAGAAGTAGCGGGATGACTTAGCATGAAGACCACTGGAGACGTTTAAATGCTGGGCACTGTTATGCAGACTCTCCGTAATTCTTTTGCAGGTTTAAACAACTCCTGTGGGGTGCTTTTTGGTGAAGCTCTTGATGGCGGAAAATGCGCATAGATAAATTGTAGTGACTTGACAGCTCACGTTTTCAAAGCCAACAGATGAATGACCGCTGGATACCGGCCACGTAAAAGCTAGGCCGATAGCGCCTACCGTCAATCGATCGAGGTTCAAACCGTTTGCAGATATCAGTGAGTGTAAGAGCATTTAAGAGCAACGGAATCTAAAACCCTTCCAGGGGCGTCTTTTCCATGCCCTCGATTTCACACACAATGGACGACGGACTGTGTTTACTTCAAATAGGAGCACGAGCGAAGCTGTTATCAATCCCAAGAATAGGGCGAGAAAGTAAGGCTTCACATCGTTAACTGTTAGCACATGCTGTTCGAATGTTACCATGGCATTCTGCATTTCATATTCGAACTCGAACAATTTTAGTTTTTCTCCTTTCTCGAAGAGTCCAGTTTCTCGCGCCCTACTGAGCGTTGATGTGACCGCCTTCCTATATAGGGAGGGCGCGGCCATTATTGTGTAACTGAGGCCTTGGGAATTGCGCAGTGGTAAGCAACCGCCGATGCCACGAACGACCTCGACGAGGCGGTTTTTTTGTGTCAGCGGCCAACGTGAGATAATTATCACCTTTAAGGTTCTGTCCTTAATAAAACGTTTTGCTGAAGCCGCGCAAGCTTTCAGTTGGTGTTTATAGTCGGAATCGACCGGGGTTCTTTTGAGCTCTGGATGCATGTATTCGGAATCGGAAACATCACACACGGTGTAGCCATCACGCACCATGCTGAAAATAGATACACTACGCGGTATTTCACCTTCCACAGGAACATACCTGAGCAGGGCAGTGAGGGAACTTTTGAATCCGGTGCCGATGATCAGGCTCATGAGAGCCCACAAACCAATAATGACTCTGGTAGAGAAGTGTTTTCGAGATGAGCGTGGAAGCTGGTCCCTTTGATGAAACAACAAGGCCACAGTAGAAAAGGCAATCGTGTTGAGGCGAGGAGCCTCTCCCACAACTATGGCGAATGTCAAAGAAAGGGATAAGGTGCTCATCAAAATAGCCGACATCAGCGTAATCCACACCTCCCATGTGAAGGGTAGGACGAGAACCGCTTCCTTTGGAATCGGTTGCCTCCATCTACAAAAGGCTAGATTATTATACGAGTCGAAGTAATCCACTATTATTTCCCTAGGATAATTTGAGGGATATCGAACGTCGTGAAAGAGCAGGGGTGTTTTTGTAGTATTGACCGCTTTCACGACGCCATTCTCCGAAAAGAAATCAGTATCTATACTACTACCGCTGTGCTTAAGAGCTGTGATAGTTGTAGCGTAAGACGGCTGCAAACAAGATTCCTTGTACACGGAATATGCTGTGAAATTGTTACCTCGCAGAGCAACTTGTCGAAGGAGGAGCGGAGCCTTGCTAACAATGAGTGGACTGCCATTGCAGGTTAAGCATTCCGTCTTCGCATACTTCGTGAGCGTTATAGAGCCGTTAACCGTAGTTATCATGGTGTAGCCATCGATTAATAGTTTCTCGTAAGAGCTCCCACCGTGTTGTCTGAATATAGCACTCGCCGGCTTAGATTTTAGTTCCTCGGGTACAACAACGATAGTGTTTATGTACGGTCTGTATATCTGAGGTTCTAGATCTGCTTTTAGTTCGCTTCCACATAAAATTATTAGAAGGGTCCTAATTTCAAACTGTTCATCATTGCTAAAGGAATAAGGGCTAGGGCCGCTATATCTTGATATTAAGCGAACCGCAAAGGGTAGTCCCTTCATAAACTGCTCCATCACTTTCATGTTATCAACTAGGCATTGAGTAGGCAATACGATATCTAGCCTGTTTTTTTCAACCGCAAAGGTAAGGAACCGCCGAAAAATATCGTCTTGTAAGACATCTTTCCAGCTTTTCAGTTCCTTGGCAAAGTCAGTCTTTGTCGTGATGAGGATGACACTCAGAAGAACAGTAACCTTCATGCTCTAAACAGGCACGCCAACCTTCGATATCGTGGCACAGCTTGTATTGACTCAGAAACGGATCCAGGTAAGATATTTTCCACAAATCTGCTCTCTCTTCAGTTTCACTTCGAAGTTCACCACATACGAACAAGCTTGTTCACCAAATTAGTTGTTCTAAGGCTAGACTTGTACCAGCAAGTTATTCAAGTAACGAAGATAAACATTATATTCAAGAAACTATCTCGCTAGGCATATTGATGAGGCTGAGATGAGCTCACCGAAATATTACTCAGGTAGTACTTGGACCGTATTTCTTTGCAGACAGAAATCCGACGGAATGCGTTGTCAATAAAATTCATTTAAGACACTCTCGCTGTCTCCGTGTGAGAAAAATGATTGTGCCAGAGAATATCATGCTCCGTGCTTCTTTAATGGTGCCTTTCTGCGTGAGTGTTTCGACAAGAAATAATGTTTGCCCACGACAAACACGAGCGTTCCGTGAGCGCTAAGTGCTATTTCCCCTAAGTGGATGTGCTCGCTATTATTTCGTAGCTGAAGACAACACCTCCTAACAAACTGATAAATGTGTTTTGGTTCGCTATCGTTTAACACGCTCAAAAGGCGAGGCGGTTGGCAGACTTTATTGATTGTGTCGTTTATTTAGTTTTCATTTTTAAATTTAACATAAAAATATAGGTGCCATTTTGAAGAACAAAGAGTTCCGGATTTTCTGGACCTGAGCCGGCCACGATCGTTACAGACATGACCCAGAAACGGTTCGACTGTTATTTTGTATGGGTACATGAGCCTGTGTCATTAAAGTCGGATTTCCTTAATGAAGATGTGCTTTCAATTTGTCAAAGCTTAATTTTTAACAAAATATGTGATATATGGCTGGCCCTTTGCGGTTTCAAGTATCGCACTCCTGAAACGGATGAGAGTCACAAGAGGGTTGTGTCGCTGTCCCTTATCTAAAGACACGAATTCTTCGAGCAGTGAACACCCGTGACTTCACAGAATGAACCGGAATCTCCTTCTAGAGATAACGTAGCACTCGTCCACTCGTGTCCAGTTTGTTCGTCACAATGACGTCCGGTAGGTGAAGTCGAAAATCCACCCCTAGGGTCTCGCTATGCATACTCCATTCCAGAAACATAACCTTGGCTTGCAAAGGCACGGACGCAAGCGCATGGCTTCGGAAACTTAATATATCAAACTGATCTTTGTTCTCGTCAGAAGTTTTTTTTTTCAGAGATAATCGATGTTGCTATGGTGTAAATATACATTTTGAAAAACGTTTCGAAATATTGTGCAATCAAACAAAGGGGGTAGTTATTACGCACTGCGAATCTTAGAATATATGTCGAGGCCGTACCTGTGTCAACGTATCTGCCTTATATATGTAGCGGTGCTGTAGCGCAAAATTGTCTGAGTCAGTGCAAAAAAAACAAAAACAAAAAAAAAAACGTTTCTTTAATTTTGATATGTACCCGGCAAGCCAACAAGCCTTGTTTTCGATTCCCAGTACGACCAGCCTTGATTCGCTCTTCAGATGTGTTTAGGTGACACGTCGCAGGCTCACTCCAGGGTTGAACGCATATTTATCACGTGAAACGTGATTTGTCTAGCCAGGAGATGTAGAATTTGTGAAGCCGAAAAGTGAAGCCTTAGTTAACTCGATCGATTCTGATTGGCTGAGCCAGGTGATGACGCCACACTCCCTATTTTGGACAGTACAACAATTGTGAGCGGGGATGGGGAGGGGGGGGGGAGGGGCGCATCGCAGCAGCAAAGCTTTCGCGTCAGGCTGGGATCGACTGCAGGCAAGTTAGATGGTAGTGCTACACAAAGAATCTTGGGATCCAAATGAAAAGGTTTCGGCTTCGATTTTCCAATCTTCCCTCACGACATTTCGTCACAACCAAAGACAGTGCTTGCATTTTTAAATATGCGACTTTCCTTAAATTTATAATCCTGTTTGTGTTGCCTACCAATACAGACAGAATGTTGGAGCACATCACTTGGGGGCTCTGAACGTGAAAAAGCTGGTCCGCAGGTAAACATGCAACTACGATAGCAGATTGTAGAAGTGTACTGGACCGATCATCCCGTTCCATTGTCTCCTCAATGTCCTAAGCTTCTTGAATGATCCGTAAGCAGTAGGGGTCATGCTGCACTCTAAAGTGGTTGCCAGGCCACCAGAAAGGTATGGGACGCGGCCGGCCGTATTCCTACTCCTCGCCAAGTCTAGGCAGGTCCTTACGGCCGATGGATGTTTGTGTTTCAACAACGGCTCTCACGAACACGAATGGGTGCCACGCAAGCGAGCGCCAACTTTATTTTCATGCAGTGCTGAGATGCCTTACTTCATACACGGGGCAATCGAAACTGAAGCCACGCCACCCTTCTCCATGACCCAGAAGGTCCCATAATGCAATGCCGGCAGGGTTTCATGCGAGGATATGTGGGAGGTTTATTACAAATTGTTTTACGACGCTTCCTGCTTTTCTTCCATTAGCTGTTTAGCATTTATAACATGGAAACAGCAGCCAGGAACAAGAACACGAAGCAGTAAAATACTGCAAGAACCCAAACACTGGAAAGAGTGATGTCTCAATACAGGTGTTATATAAATACATGATTCCGAGAGCCACTGCCGTGAAGGAAAGGGAATGGAGTGCGGGTGTGCTGCTGGACAGCGCAAGAATTCAACTTGCGATGTTCCAATCGGCAGAAAGCGCTGCGGGGCATCACACTCTTGGAAATCGGTCCCCCATCAATGTAAATACCAGAAAAAGGCCTTCGCATGGCACAGGGCACCAAAACAAAAAATATCGGAAAGAGTTCATTCACACTTACTTCAGTACTCAAAGGTACAAATGATGGAAGAAAGAAGTTTCAGAATTAAAACTGCCAACCTTTTATTTTTCTTAAGAGCAAAACTGAATTTTACATTTTTTAAATCACATTTACTTTCCACAGGTTTGTTTCTTCCACATAAGCAGGAGTTCTGCCTAAAGAAAACAATAGACATTTTTACAAACATGATGGACCACACCTCAAAAGAGTACACCTCGAGAGAGTGCAAAGGAGCTTGGAACAGGAGCTAAAGCATCACCCAATGTGCATTCAAATGTAGAACGTAAGAGTACTGCTCTAAGAAACGTTAAGCAAAGTTTCCCATTCCATTGCCCAGCCTCTAGATTGTAGCTGGCAAGCAATCATTCCCTACTCCTCAATACATTTGTGTGATGTGGCATTTGGATGAAAGACTCTGCAGCAATATGCCAGACAGTCTGGCTCTCTGTGCACAATCTCTGTGACCAACCAAAATGGAATTGAAACTCAGCCTTCTCAGATATCTCTGGCATTTGGAAGGGCTATTTGCTGCCAGTGTTTTTTTTTATGAAAATGCCCTTAGGGTTTGTGAACCTTTTCTTTTAAAATGTGCCCGATGAGGGAAGACAATTTAGGCAATGACCTGGGACGCTGCTGGCCTTTATAAGGCTTATTTCGTATGAGCGCTTCAGTCTGACGAGCTTAACTATTAATCTGAGCTATGGCCCTGAGATTTATCTTTCACTTGGGTATATGCAAATTTACATGAAAATGGCACACAATTCTGCATGACTGAAATTATTACACACATTATAAGGTATGGCAGGCTCAACTTACAGGTCAACTACAAGGAATTCAGCATGTGTGCATCTGTAAGGTTTTTGAAAACTGTCTGATAATGGCGGGCCAGATAGAAATTTTGAGAAAAGGCTTGGAGGCAAAGCTTGCACTTAAGAAAAACGTAAACCTAAATTTCAATTAAAAAAGGATCAGTTTTTATCTTTGACATTTTTAGTTTTAGAAACTAATTACACATCTTTTCGCTAAATTTGATAACCATATGCCAAATAGTTGCGTTTAATAAAATATTTTCAATACAATGTAAGACAGTAACTAAATAAAAAAAGTTTGATGTTTGAATGATTTTTCTCAGTTCCACTTTTTGCTGCAAATTTCATATCAAGAGATCTTTTGTTCGAAGGCAAGAAATATTCTGATACCACAATCAAGATGTTTCTGAACTGAAATTTACTGGGGAATCGAGCTATCTACTTTATTTTGTTCTAAGTGGAAGTTTTCATTGAGAAAAAACTGTTTTCAAAATTTGACTTAGGACCCACAGACATCTCATATTTCGGGGAATAACTCTGCCTGAAATATTTACATTTGACTTATAAAAACTAGATAGCCCAAAGTCCCACATCCCCCGCTTCATTTCAGGCAGTCAAAATAGTGCTTAACAGCTTCATGTGCATATTACAGATGTCTTCATGAAAAGTGACACATCTTCTTATGCAGGTACGTAAAATAGCCCTAGAGAGCTGAAAGGTTGCACAATATACAAACATCTGATGTTAAATCTCCCCTGAAAATTTCATTTCGATCACATGAGTAGTTCACAAGTGTCCCCCCTTAAATGAATTTCACCAGTGTGTGTATGGTTATGAATTCTCAGATGGGAATTCTCAGCAAAGGCTGCTGAGAAAGATTGCACTTAAATGGCTTTTCGACAGTGTGTGCTTGATTATGGTCCCTCAGATGTGCATTCTGAGCAAAGGCTTGTGGGCAAAGCTTGCACTTAAATGGCTTGTTTTCACCAGTGTGTTTTGTTATGCATCCTCAGATCTGCATTCTGAGGAAAGGCTTTTGGGCTGGCTTGACTTAAATGGTTTTTCACGAGTGTGTGTTTGGTTATGCCTGGTCAGATTTGCATTCTGAGAAAAGGCTTTTGGGCAAAGCTTGCACTTAAATGGCTTTTCACCAGTGTGTGTTGTGTTATGCCTTCTTAGATCTGGATTCCGAGCAAAGGCTTTTGGGCAAAGCTTGCACTTAAATGGCATTTCACCAGTGTGTGTTTGGCTATGCATTCTCAGCTCTGGATTCCGAGCAAAGGCTTTTGGGCAAAGGTGGCACTTAAATGGCTTTTCACCAGTGTGTATTTGGTTATGCCTGGTCAGTCGGGAATTACTAGCAAAGGCTTGAGGACACAGTTTGCATTCAAACAACTTATTGCTTTTGGGCTTTTGAGTGTTGCTTGGCACCTTGGACCTGGAGTGAGAGGACATGGGAGGATGCTGGCTCTTGAATTGTTCATCACCATGGGCAACCAGGTGGCTCACGATTCCACGCTGATCTCTGGTTACATAGGTGCAGTAACAGCATCTGAACGAGATGTCCTCAGTGACTTTCAATGGCCTGCTGGTTTTCCCCAACGGTGCAGCTCCATCGCCTACAAGAAAAAACCTCATGTGTATTAGCACACACAAGAAATGCCCAACCAAGATAGCCACTTAGTTCAAAAGAGTAGCCAGTAATGCAGTGTTGCTGAAGCTATGCAGTATATGTTGCAGCCCTTCTAAATTGAGTTCACAGAAGCACTCAAACACAACTGACACCATTAAAGGAAGTCCCTAAACATTAAAAGCAAAAAGTATGGCCTTCAATAATTGATGAGCAACATCGAGGCCGATAAAACTGTGGAATGCAGAGGGGGCAGATTTTGAGGTCTGTGCTCGATAAAAAGAATGTAAAATAACAGTCCCCTTGTCCGCTCCCGCCGAGAGGCACTGCAGACGTAAAGCCAATTCAAATATAAATGAATTGGATCATATGATCAAGTGTTAATTTTCAGGAAAAAGCCAATTGGGGACTAACTATTGTAAAAATAATGCTGGGCGTCGCCAAGCGAACGACCCAGGAAGGACCCGCTGAGAAGAGGACCCCGAGACCCCGACCCCGTCCGATCCTGTACCGGAGCGAAGAGGGTATGAGAGTGTTGCACAAGTGGGTCGGCGAGACCGCAAGGCAACCATAACTGAACCAGACGGTCCCGCCGCAGTGATCAGTTTGATATCTCTCGGCTCCCCTTGGAGAACACCTCCGCCATCATGCGGGGGTCTCCCGCCCTGGGGAGATTCGAGAGGCGCTACCTTGATGTCAACCTCCCCCTTATAGGGATGCCTCGTCCGGATCACTAGGCGACGGCACACGTACCGCGTCACACGTCTCGATCTCACGTGAACCGCTACACGTCATACGCCCCGCATGTCAACCCGCTTCACGTCACACTCCCCTCCCTTTTCAGGGAGGGTCGTCACACGTCATGCGGCCACACATGCCATACGTTTCACGTCATGCGTGTTCACGCCGTCCCCACGTCTCACGCCACACGTCACGCGCCGCGCTCCCCGCCATAGAGGCTCCCTCCTCCAGCGGGAAAGGCTAGGGTTGACCAGACCCTCTTTTTCTCCATCCATTCCTGAGAGCAACCCCATTGCTAGGGCTCCTCCCCCTAGGTGAACGGTTTTGGGTTTCGCCAGAGCCTCCGTTGCAGCTATAAAACTGGCAGGGCACACCGCAAGCAGGTGGAGGTTGACTTCCCACGCGGCGACAACCGCGGGGGCTTGCGCCCCATGCAGAGGTGGCAGTGAGAATACGCAATTACTCTGGCGTGCACATCCTCACAGCTTCTACTCTCCACTATACACTCCAAAAAACGCTCCTAGGCCGCCGCCATGTTGCTGATGCTGTTGCGGCTTGTGCGACTCTCGCATTCCTTATCAGCCAGAAATTTTCTACCACTCTCTTGGACTGTGGAAACCTGCTCAGTGCGATTCTCTACCTATGTTTTGAGATTTCGCATTCAACGTTTGCTGGACCCTCCTAAAAGTTTCCACTTAATTTTGCTGATGCATGCGGCTTATCCTTTCTGTGTTATCTTCCAATGTGAGAAATAGGGCTCGTAAATGCCTGCCATTCAAACGTTTCTGCTTGACATCCAAGGGAAACGAAGGAGGCAAGGGACGTCGAACGGCCCTCGACGCGATTTTGCGAACAATGACAACTGTTCTCCCCACTCAAAGAGATAATCCGCGTAGGGTCCTTCTGAGTGATAGCCAAAAATAGTTGTTCAGGTTGGAGTCAGTCGTGCCCGTTCCTTTGCCTTGATGCTGGTGTGAAAAAAGGAAGCTCGCCCCACAACGTGCCCCAAAAAAGAAGTCATCTTGGATTCCATCCAACCGTCAAGATGTGACTGTCGTTGACTGTGATTGTGTTATCTGAAATCTTTCTCAGACAAATTCTTTTAGGATAACACTGCATCGTGTGGTACATACAATATTCGCGACTCCAGCGAACAAACATGGCGGCTGGGAACAGGTCGCATCGGCTCGGCCGGGCCACCTGAACAGGTTGTGCATTCAATTTAACAGATTTTATTTTGTTTATTCCCTATTTTATAGGTATTTGAACTGGAACGGCTAAGTGTAGCCGGTGGACATAAACTCGCAGAGCATAGTTTTGTTTTCCAAGTGCTTTTTGTTCTTTTCATGTCAAACTTTTGTTTCGGAGATTTCGTTCAAAACCAAAACTTTGGGCTCCGGAGAGACAGTAATAGACTCTAATCAGTTTTGATCACCTAAAGAAAGCAGCGATGACTACAGAATTGTTCCACCGTGAGTAATTTAAGCTAACTCGCATGCCTCGACCATGCGACTTATCTGCCTGCGAAATCGACCTTTTGTGCGTATCCGCGTTTAAGAAACAGCTCCAGTCGTCTGCTCGGTCAACAACACAGGCTGTGGGAAAATTACGAAAAATAAGCAAGCGCTTCTTGAGCCAAGAAGCATGTTAACCCACTGGCGCACCACTAAGCAGCTGATACTTGTATTTCAATTGAGGTTTTAGTAGCAATCAAAAAAGTCATTTTGACGAATATGCGGGTTATGTATTATAGTACGTACTTATATACCACTAAAGCGATATTAGTATAATCTTCGGGTTCAAATATGAGCTGAGTTGACTAGCTATTAGGTGAACTGCTGAATAAAAATATATTTGACAGACAGAGAGATACTACTTAAAATAGCTGTGCAACAATATCAGGGCTTTGCTTAAATAATTGTGAAAGTTGATGCCTGACACTTCTGAAGTGAACTACAGAAAACAGACTTTGCCTGGATACCCTAGTTTTTATTTAAAAAGATGAAAAAGATCCAGGGTTTTGCCACCTCTCAACTCGTGCATCGTCCTCCGGGTCACGTGCGCAGTGACGTCGATGGGGTAGGCGCGGGGTTCTGGTAAAGTTCTCTGTCTAGAGCCATCAGTGAGCAGCGAGAACTTATCCGCTCGCGACCGCGTGACCACGTGCTTGCGGGCGAAGCGCGAACAATATGGTGAAAGGAGGAAAGTTTCATCCGGGTCCGGCCATACCCGGCCGGCCCGGTTCCCCTCTCCCTCCGGCTTCTGGCGGCTGTTCGCGGTAGCAGATAGAGCTGACGGTTTTGTGGACCTAGGATAGATGGCGCCACTAAAACTCCGTATAATAAAATATTTGTCGATCATACCAGGTTTTAGACGCATTTATATTTATGTTGGAACGACAAGATTTATAGAAAAGTTACCTTTTATCGAGCAGGTACTCGCACAACTTGTTATCTTTCTACAAGACCTTCCATTGACATCATGCCGCGTGTTTCTCATGGCCGCCGCTCGCGGCTGCAGGTCGGGGAATATTCTAATTTTTGCCTCGTTTATTCGCGGCGGAATCGCAACATTTAAGAGGGCGCGGTACCTCTATTTATTCGTCCGTTTCAGCCACCAGATGGCGCGCGGCTCGCGACGTGGTTGAACGCGCGACTTCTAGATGGCGCCAGTATCGGAGTGTGAAAAAGGCCCGCGTCATCCGCTGCGTGAAATAGATCCCCGAAATGTGTCGTGTTCTCCCGGCGGAGGAAGCTTCTCCTTCCCTCGCGCGCGCTTGGTATGTCTGCGGTCAGTCAGCTCAGTGTGCATTGCATGATTTTGCATCGGACTTCAGTGATAATACGCGCGGTGGCCGAGTCCGGCCTCTGTGCTGGGTGATGCAGTGGGTGGCGCTCGTTTCTGTTCGGAGGTAGGAATAAAAATGTCGGTCCCCTTTTTTACGATGCTGGTTTCTATAGCTTGGGTGTTCTATCTCAAGTGACGTACAGTACCGCCTTTCGAAATCGTCCTTTGCGGCGAGCGATTGAGAGTCAGGTTAGCGTTTTATTTTGGTCAGCACTACACGTTCAATGAAGACCTCGGGTGGCGATGTAAATATGTTTTGCTCCCCAAAGTGTGTCCAAGGTACGCAGTGACAATTGGAAATGGTATTGAAGGCGCGCGACCGTCGGTTGGTAAAGTACGTGCGTTAGATTCACTTATTCAGTCTAATCATTTTTGCCAACGTCTTTTATCTGTTTCGACAAATGACATGGTCGAGTATATTGATAACCTTAGCTAGACTGAACGTACGGAGTGTTTGGGCTTTAAATAAATTTGCTTCGTTTATGTGAATGAATAACTGTTTTCGCTTTTCGGTGCTCGGTGCTATTCAAAAATCGCTTAGATGTTATGGCAGCGTAGTGTGGCGGCGTTTTGCACGCTGACTCGGTATTGCATTCGCTGTGCACACACGGTATGTGTTCAGAAGGAATGTGTCAAATCGCATTTCCGATCGATATGATGGATTTACTTTGCTACAGTGTTAATTATATTTTCCTGATTTAAACTGGTTCTTCCTTGATCTTAGCCTAAGTTTAAATTCGAGGGTGCAGACGGACTTAGCGTCGTAACATCCGTAATGCACAGAAAGAAATTAGTACTTTGAAAGAAAAGCAAAAGGATACGAGGCGGCTCGGTGTTATAGAAGTAATGAGTGTACGAAGGATGCCATAGTACGTTTTTTTTTTTTTCATGTTGAACGCTCCGCATCGCTGGGAAACGCTCAAGGTACCAGCGAAGACAACGAGCTGGCGTGAAATTTCCATCGAGCGGAAAACGAGCGCCACTTTTGTCATGCGCTTTCATTTCGATATGGCGCAAAATGCGCTCGAAATAGTAACAAGTAAGGCAACAAAATTTAGATGTTGGGTCTGGAACACCGCCAGACTCAGCCGTGTTGAGGGCATCTCTCGCGAGTCGATACGTCATAGGTATTGCGCGTCGAACTGTAGGTGTGAGTTATCCATTTGAGCGAAACCTTGATTTCGCAAAACTATTGTGCGTTAGAAATATGCATCGTATTAATCAGCTATTACTATACCCTATCTCAATAGCAGCGCACAGTACTTGGAAGCCACGAGCGAGAAATAAAGGAGACCCATAAAAGAGAGTCCCGATAAGAAGAGAGCTCCGCCTTCCTCTTCTCTTCAAGTGCTTGGGTTACGCTCTCAATCCTGCACCTTTGGAAACACTGCGCGCACCTAAAATCGCCTTCTTCTCTGAAAAACACGGTGGCTTTCAGAATTGAGGCGTGCTACGCGAAAGCGAGCGACATGTCACGGGAACGAAGGCGAGGTGCTCCGGGCTTTGAAAACGCTTCTAATAAAAAAAATAACAAAGTGTTGTTTTTTTTCTTTTTTTGAGGGGCACAATTTTTGTTCGTCCATATCAGCGCAAAAACTACCATAAACTTAAAAAAAAAATAGTGGGCATACAACGACAACGCACCCACTGGGACCCGAGTCAAGGCAAGGATAACTAACTACTAAAAGGGAAAAAAAAAATCATGTTCGCATACATAGACAGAACGCATCCATCGAAAAAAATGAATCCCCTGCTTTTTCTGCTAATCTCGGTGTGCGTCTGTCAAAAGCCACAAAGGAGGAAGACAATCAGCCCCCCCCCCCCCCTAAAAAAAAAGAAGAAAAGAAAGGTTTTTTTGGACGCCCGCAGTGGCCCAAGCGATGACCTTGGAAGGGTATGCGATTGTAGCACGTTTGTCCCGCGGCAGTTCCCCTGTCTCAAATGCCCACGGTCCGTTTTCCCAAGTACCAAAGTCCCCGTCTTATCTTCCCCGATTATCAACTCCGCAGTTATTCTGAGTCATTCCGATGCTTTCCAACGTTGAGAAACTGTTAGACGAATATTTGCACACAAGTATACACTGTTCGCAGAACTATCTACAGTGCTAAAATTCAAAAGCACTGTGTTGGATTCGGGAACTCGTGTAGGTCTAGCTCATTGTTGGAACATTTTTATTCGCTCCATGAGCTCCACAAAACTTGTAAATATTAGAATGTACTTTTCAGAGAACGATATTAGTTGTCCGGGTCCCAGGCGACCGGACAGGTCGCAATTTTAGGTTGATTGAACATTTTATTTCATAGTCACAATCGTATCATCAAGGGCACGCCATTTCCTCATCACTTCTTCTACGAACGGAGTTGCTGTATTCGTAGCACACGTAGACGGAAACGGTTGAAACTGCTCAAATAATACCTTATTTTGGCAAGTACTGCGCAGTGATTAAACACAATGCCTATAACATAAACATGCTGCTCCACATGTGTATTCACAAGACGCAATACATCGTTCTCCCAACTTCGTTGAAATGGGCATGAAAGCGCGTAACCGTTACTTGGTTGAAGTTCTACTTAGAGGTAAAGTGTTTACCATAAAAAATCGTTAATTATTTATTTTTTTCCGTTCCACTACAAAACTCGGTTCCCTTCAAAATTATGTTTTTCATGTCGTCTCCGCAGCGCTTTTACGTCGGTAATTTCGTGTTAGAAAACATCACATAATGTGCTATTCACATAGCCTCTTTTTCGTGGACATTAAAAACAAAGTAGTTGTCTTCACTTCGCACTGCATGTTTTAGCATGGAAGTTCCTATTTAATTATGATGTCTTCACTTTCTTAAAAAAATATACAGTTATTTTAAGTACCAAATTACAAAAACGTCCAAATTGCATAATTGCTTTTCGTTGGGACGCCATGACGACAGTGACACTTGCGTTCGCTTGTGCTTTTCGCCTGCATTTTACGATGAATCACCAGGATCGCGACATGCAGCAGCAAGAGACTCCGGCATCTGTGACGTCATTTGGTGCCCCTTCGGGGCCACTTTTGATGTATGGTCAGCATAGGACGCTAGACACACCAGTCGGATACGCGCTCCAGGCGCCTATAGAACTGCTCCTAAAAGTAGCTGTCACGTGCTTTGCTCCGCGACTGTGATTCCCTCACAGCAGCTCTGACCTTTGAAGTTTGCCAAGTTACGGTGAAACGGAGTATAGACAAAACAGTCAGGAAACGAGCTGCCAGCATACGCTAGTCAAACTTCCAACAGAAAGGATTAGTTTCTCCCCAAGCTGGACGACATTTATCGGGCATCTTTAGGGCTGCGAAGCTCAAAATCACGCGTACTCAATAAGATTTTTTCTTTCGCGTGTTTGTGATTTTTACAATGCCCTGCAAGCAAAAAAGCAAAGAAATAAAAAAAAATATGGTGAAGTCACTCCGAGGGGGTACCGATAACTGCGAGCCACGAACATGAATGATTCGCTAACATCCGTCAGGAGTGCGAACGGTAAATCGTCACGCAAACATATTCTCACAAGCTGCAAATATTTATTTGGTTTAGCTAGTAGAACATAGTAACGACATGTGATTATTATATACAAGATACCATTTCTCGGTTCTTCAAGACCATTTCCCTAGTCTGAACGGTCGCGCTACGGGCCGCCCCTGCACGACCACGCCCCTGCCCTCGCCACGGAGGCTGCGTGGGCGAGGGAAAAAAGCCGTGTTCTCGATAAATTACGGAGCTACGTTGTGTCGTCTGCTACTGTACCGCCAACAGGAGAGCGATAGCTCTGTGTGTTCCACAGACGCGTGTTGCGGTATGACTCTGTACGTCTGTCCTAGAGGAAGATAAAAATATAGGCTCTGTGACCCCATCCTAAGCTAGCAAAAACAAACAGAAGTATACTCATTTAGACTGAAAGGTTTCCGAAATAGTGGCCAGACATTGGAAAAGCATATGTCACAAAACGTGGTTTGTGACATATGCTTTGTGACATATGGCCTGGGTAAAACTAAAACACTCCAGTCGGTGAATGTTCCCGCCCCAGCGACGGCTAGTTTATTTGAAACGCCTCCTCTGTAGAAGTTTGTGAAACATGTTATCACGTCGATCCTCCATCCTTCCAGTGCCTATTCAGAGGTCGGTGTGGTTCTTGGAAGACAACGCCAACAACATTAGTGTCGTCCGGAACCATTGGCCTTAGAAACGCGCCTCTTCGCTTAGGGAACTGAGATGCGTTGATTGTTATTTGTTTCTTTTGCCTACTACAGACCATTCCAAAACTCGCCTTCTGGGTGCCACCAACTTTGTCTACTGGGCTGTGAAGCGCGTTCGAGCGTGCGCAATAGCTCTCAAGGCCAAAAGATTGTACACTGCGTATGCGTTCACAGCTCAATGACTTAGGCATTTTTCGTCGGGATAGATGCTCCCACGAGAAGAAAAGCGTATAAAATATGTGAATAGAATTGGAAATTTGAAATGTTCTTGTCCAATCGCATTTTTATTCCTCGGTTATCAACGCTTTTTAGCGTCATCACGAGACGTTCAACCACAATACACTGGTGTTTAAAAAGTAAGCGTCGAAAAACACGCGCCCATTTTTGGTCAAAAATAAACACCGGAAAAACATACCCTAATCATTACCCATGCCACCTTTTTGGGCAATATGTGAATTTCCAGAAGAACAGCGAGTTATCACCCTCCCCTAGAAATACCCTGACTACAGAGCAGGCGACCCGTTTTTCCTCGCGTCAGATTGCGGTGACCACGAACCGTACGGAGGTCACAGGACGTCTGTGAAAAATATAAAGGAGGCAAAGAACGATCTACTCTGTGCACGTTTCATCCCCGATTTCCACGACCCCAAGGCCGAAAAGAATGAAACAGGATACGGGCGCGCGCGGAAGAACACCTTGCACAGTGCCGATCGCCGAAAGGACGATTTCGCATTTCGTGGACAGCGAGCGCCACCTCACGGGAGAGAGAGGTACCTTAAAAACAATGAAAACAAGCACCGACACCTTGGTTCTTTATATTCGCTGTAGTTACGGAACAGATCGACTTATGTGAATAATTTTGACATTATTCGATTCCGTAATAAATTTAGAAGACATTCAATGAAATACTTTTTTCGTTTGCATTGAAATAATTTTGTAAATTCGCTCCGAACGTAAGAGTGCCGAATTAGCCGATTTTGACCATTTTCATGATTTTTTAAAGAATATAATCAAATTTATAATAAAACATTTGTTCCATTTAATGTCTCGATAATGCCTCAACGTCTTTAAAGCCGAAATTTTCAAGAAGATCCGTGCAGCCGTTATTATGTGAGAATTTTTCTAAGTTGGCGAAAAACCTCATGTATTCTCTATGGGGCTCTGAGGTGCGCCCCCTCACAGCAGCACACTCGCGCTAGTTCCGTTTTATAGACCCATCCCGAAATTACGCCCTCTTCTGGCGGAGTTTGAAAAACTGCACAGTTGCGTGTGCAAAAGACACCATAAAAATTGAAAGCCGATCGCTTATATATAGCTCATTTAAGAACAGTATTATACAAGTAATAGCCTCGCCACATTAATGGTGTCTTTTGCGCACGTCACTGTGGAGGATTTTCGGATCTGCCTGAGGAGGGAGTATTTTTGGGATGGGTCTATACGTTTTTGCACAATGAGCTAAACCGCATGCTGGATGAGCTAACATTGCGTGTGCGGGTACTCACCGCCGCTGCAGCCGAGGTATCCGAAGGCGCGGTGGGCGCGGGACGAGATGCGGGTGCGTCGCAACCCACGCGCCTTCCACCGCACCCTCGTGAGGAATCTGTTCGCACGAGGGCCAGGATCTTCTCTTCTTCGGCGCTGAGCGGCGGCACTTGGTTGGCACCCTCACCGGTCTGTCGCGCGGAAATCGCTGAATCGCGGTCTCTTCCTCTTGCCGCATAAACCCTGGAGTTCCAATAGCCCTTCCACTCGGCCCGGGTTTTGACGGCCGGGCCTTGGGCGTTTAAGTCGCTGACCACGACGTCCCAAAGAACTTTCCTTCCGTCCTGACTCAGGGGACTATCTGTGGCAGCCCTTACAAGAGCTGGGTTTGCCGACAGATAGTCCCACAAGATCTCGAATTGACGAGCGGAGACACGAGGACCGAGGGTACGTCCCTTTTTTTGTTGGTCCGGCCATCACTGCGCGACTATGCCGACTAAGTTACAACGCAACAGTTCGCTCCATGAGGTTGATTCCTTCACTCAGTTTACAACGCCGGCCATAACGATTCATCGCGATCGCGATGCAGCTCATGCAGTTCACGCGTTGCGAACACCTAAATTGTGTTACTTATGTAAAACTACATAATTAACGCAATTTAAACTTAACACCGGTAATTTTATTTACATTGTATTGGATTTTACATTTTGGGAACTTAAAAATGTTGCTTTTACAAGACCCTCCGCTCTGGCGCTTCGCATTCCCCTCTAGGGACATTTGTTTGGGTACAAATCCCGATGAAGTTTCAACTCAATCGCCACTCTTTGTCGACGTCATCAGCGAGCCGCGATGGAGTTCCCTGCCAGTTGAGTTCGCCGCCGATTGAGATTAGGCTCCTCCCACCGCCGACATCACGATGGAGTTTCTCCATCGCTTTCCCCAGCATAGACACACCGGTAAGAATGGGAAAAAGAGCCTCCTTCGCGATGGGCTTGGAGGCCCACAACCCTCATAGCTATCCTCAGACTTGAACACGTTACTGAAAAATATTAAGGAATTACATTTACAATTACTCGAGGCTAAATTGTACTTTATTACAATTACAATTACCCTCCCATAAAAGTAAGTGACCGTTACCCCAAAAAGTAATCCGTTACTTTCGTAGCGTTACTTTCAGCATTACTGTCTTCAATTAAGAAGCAAAGGAAAGAGGGTTATTCAAGTTCTTATTGTTGCAACCTGTTCCATTTAATGACCTTGAGTATCCTGAGCAACAGCTGACTCTCGAAAATCTAGTCAGACATTTTGCGTTATTTCTTACTGAAGATGTTGACTGCTACGCTGAACACTCTTTGAACTGAGGCACTGGATGGGAGTGCCATAATGTACCTCACTAATGTTTTATGCTCTGCATTGAGCTTTTTCAGCGAAGCAATGGAAGTACTATATTTACCTCGAAGATAGAGCAAAGCTTCGTCGTTGCAGCCGTTGCTTGATATTCGAGAGTTTTAGTAAATCGTTTCGATACCTCCGATGCCCCCGATAACGATATGATTAATGCGCAAAAGCGGCGGCGGAGTATCGGGTATCGTTATCGGAGTCATCGGACCGATCTACTAAAATTCTCCATTGTCGAAATCGCGAAGCTGTGGAAGTCATCATACATCTAGCCAAAACTAGAATAAGAATTGATTTATGTCCATCTTACTGTACCGACATATATCGCCAGACAATAGCAAAACATAGTTGGTACCCATAAGGTGAAAATTAAATAATAAATAAGGTTTGGCTCGATATTCTTCTTCCTTTGGTTCTGAACTGGTCGAGCCTCGGTTAAGACGTTGGTGAATAAAAAAAAAAAGTTTCTAGTATATAAATATAATAAAAAAAATGTATAACAATTAATTAGAACGTTGGTTAAAACAAGCAAGTATAAACGGACGTTTGTTGTGTGTACCTTTCTTGGTGCCGTTCAAAAACGAACGGAGCACGAACCGACTGCAGTTTACTCCGGTGTCCTCCTGATAGACGTCCGCTGATGCCACGGGCAGCGAACGGCAGAGTACTAAGTAAGCCGCGCTATGGCCCCACTCACGAATTTCACTCTCCCCTCAAGCCCAGAATATCAAATCTACGTCAGCTACCATCATGTTTTATTTAAAAAAAAAAAAATCTGCTTGAGATAGGATGCGTCCTGCTGGGGTAAAAACAGGAAGAAGAATGGAAGACTATTACCATTTCCGAAGTGCTCGCAAAAAGCTGACTCACAAAAAGGGTGACTGAGATGCAGATAACCTGGCTGGAATTGACAAATAAAGTGGGCCAACTCTAGAAGTTAAACTACAAAAAAGTAAGTAGCTTTCAAAACCGGGTCAAATAAGGTGAAAGAAACAGAAAAAAATACACCCGGCTTTCTAAGAGAAGATGAGAAGCGTGCAACCACGAACGAGGATGCTTGTGGCAATAACGCCTTCACATATTATCAGATCTCTTTTAGTCGATTTTAGGGTAGACTGAGCGTTGTCTCGTGTTGTGACATTATGAAAATGGTCGTAGTCACTATAACCGAGAAGGACATTGTTAATTCTTGTCTGTGCACTTACTGCCTCGAACTTCTCGAAGAGGCACACAATCACTTGGTGTCTTCCTCTCCCCGTCTTCGATCGCAAAGAAAAAGAAAGGAACTAAAAAAAAGCAGATATAGTGCCTAAAAAAATAGATTCAGTGGCTTGGTGTTGCAAACAAAAAAGGCTTTGCGGAACTGAAGAATGCCAAGCCTCCCTTTGCGCTGGTCAATTCGCGTGACAGTTTCACTGCGCTCGACTTTACCAAAATAAAAACAAAACATTCTTTAGAGGGAGGAGGGGAGGAGGGGGGTTGGTCCTGAAAAAAAAGGAACGGATTACAAGGAATCCGTTAAGTAAAAAATGTAAGGGAATTACTTTAAAATTACCCTAGAAAATAAGTAATTATTCCGTTACTAAATTACTCATAAATGTAAGGAATTACAAGTAATTTTGTTACTTGTAACGGATTACGTACAAGTCTGGCTATCCTCTTTCTAAACTGCAGAAAAAAAAAAGGAAAAAAAAAGCCATTCTTGCAGCTTGCAAGGCGGGGTGACGGGATGGGTGGGTTAAGTGGGGGGCTTTCAGGGCCAAGCCGTCCGCTGATAACCGGAACAAAAAGACAAGCGTTCTCTTTATTTTTGTTTGGAAATAGCACTATATCGCGTAAGCAGGTGAATGGAAAGGCTTCCTCCCCAGTGCCGTCTGGATTCCGGAAAAGTTCCTATCGGAGATGAAATTCTACTGAGATATCCTCTTAAAGGCCCGTTACAC
>JABSTQ010007537.1:0-124228 GCA_013358835.2 Ixodes persulcatus
ATAACTGAGCATGCTAGCTAAACTGAAAAGCTATAAGTTAATTAGTGACTTCTTGTTTGTTAAATATCAATTGATTACTTTACACTTACGATCTACGTTCGCCGTCGCGGACAACGTATTCCCGAAGGAATAGTGTATTTATTTCCAGTTCCATTTTAGAGCGCAGCTCCTAGGCGCCCGTTTCCGTCGCAGTCAACGTCGCCGTCGGCGTAACCGCGCGTTGCATTATGGGACGTTTCCTATAATGACGTCACACGTGACGTCACGTGTGAAGTCACGAGGAAAACATTTTTTCGCCAAATTTCACGGGAAATTTTATGCTAAATGGAGCGTGAAAATTTTCCCGCTAAATTTAGCGGGAAAATGTTTTTTGCTAAATTCAGAGGGAATAATTTTTCCGATAAATTTAGCAGAAAAGTTTTCCCGCCAAATTTAGCAAGAAACTTTTACCCTCGTGACGTCAGACGTGACGCCACTCAACCCGGAAAAATGTTTCTGCTAAATTTGACGCAAAACTTTTTCCGCTACGTTTAGCGAAAAAAACTTACCCGCCAATTTTAACTGGAAACTTTTACCCTCGTGACGTCACACGTGACTTCACGTCTGACTCATACGTGACGTCAGACATGACGTCATGTGTGACGTCGTGAGGGTAAAATATTCCCGCTAAATTATGGAGAGAAATTTGGCAGAAAAATATCCCCGATAAATTTAGCGAAACATTTTTCACACCAAGTTTAGCGGAAAACTTTTCCTGCTAAGTTTAGCGGAAATAATTCCTGCCAAATTTAGTGGTACAATTTTACCCTCGTGACGTCATATGTGACGTCACGTGTAACGTCAGACGTGACGTCACACGTGACCCTCCTTCCGTATCTTCCCCTCCTCCTCCTCAAGAGCTGCGCTCTAATTCGGCATTACAGAGAATCGTAAGCGTCTTTTATTTTATTTTCTTAAATGCTGTCGCCCTTTTACGAAACACCCTGTACATTATAATTAACGATTTGATGCCTGTCGTTAAGACATTGCACTTGCTAGAGCAAATAATCTCACAGCTTTGCATAAATTTCTAGAAAACATTTTGTAGTAAAAATTCACTTCATTTTTAAAACATTTTTGGGGAGCGCAAGTTATTGATAACGTAAAACGCGAAAGAAAAACGCCAAGGAGTCACAAATTGAGAGAAATCAGTAAAATCGGGCGGGTGGGTATTCTTTGGCATGTTATGTATTTGAACATAAATTGGAATCGCAAATAGTGTCTTTGTCGCAGCAGAACTTGCTGACATGTGGCGCCTAACATCTTATTCCATGGAAATTAATATCATGTTTCCATAGTGACACTCAATCGCTGCCTATTTATTATCGCCTTGTCATTACTATTAAGAAACAACCCAATTTTTTTTTAATTATCGAGATTAAAACCGAAGAAATTCGCTTCCGTGTTGAATTTTGAATTTATCGACCATGGTTGGATGTTTATAGTTATTAACCTTACCATCTTCTCAGCAAAATTAATTTATGGCCATGTACTCTGCCTAATTAACGTTGGCGGAATTGTAACTGTGATCAGAAATATCAAGTTATCTTGTTCAGCCTGACTTGACCCTATTAAGTTCAAACGCTTAAATTGTACTGCAGAATACTTTCACAATATTGGCTGGTACGTTTCAAAACTCCCTTTGTCTTTGATGTTCTCCCGTCACGGATGAAATGTATTAAAGGTGGTACCGAAACACAGCGCTGGACATCAACGTTGCTCTATCAATTTCTCTCCTATGTTGCTAACCAGTATGTCACACACACGTCTGGAACGCATTTGTTTACACTTCTTAGATTTAATTAAATCAAGTAACTTTTTTCACCTGATCACCCCGCCTTCTGTAGATAATTTGTGTTATATTCAGCACCTAACATTCACTCACGACATTCATCTTATAATTAATCGTTGTTTACACGCTGTTTGCATATTTATAGATCTTGCCAAAGCATTTGATAAGGTATCACATACCTCACTGCTTCATAACTTTAGTATACATAATGCTGAATACAGCATTAGGAGCCCCACGTTCTTGACGTCTTCCTCTAGGACGTCATCCTCGACGTCGTCCTAAACGCTGTCCTTGATACCATCCTTGATGTCGTCCTAGACATCGCCCATGAGGTCGTCCAAGGAGTCTTCCTCGACTTCGTCCTAGATGCCGTTCTTGACGTCATCCTCGACGTCGTCCTCAACGTTGTCCTTAAGGTCGTCCTGAAGATCGTCCTAGATGTTGTCCCTGGCGTCGTTCTTGACGTCGCCCTACAGATAGTCCAAGAGGTTGTCCTAGAGGTCGTCCTAGACGTCGTTCTTGACGTCGTCCTCCAGGATGTCATCCTAGACGTCTTCCTGGACGCCGTCCTTCAGGACGTCGTAAAAGGTGCCCTTGAGGCTTATCTCGACGTCGTCCTAGACGCCGTCCTCAGCGTCGTCTAAGGCGTCATTTTCGAGGTCGTCCTAAAGGTCGTCCTGGGGGTCGTCCTCGACGTCGTCCTAGGCGCCGTATTTGACGTCGTGCTCGACGTATTCCTAGAGGTCGTCGTTAAGGTTGTCCTGGAAGTCGTGCTAGACGTCGTACTTGAAGTCGTTTTTGAGATCTTGCTAGAGGTCATCCAAGACAGCTTTTGATGTCATCTAGGACGTGGTCTTTGACGGCGTTCTATGCGTCGTCTTAGAGGTCGTCTAAAACGTCGTTCATGACGTCGTCCTAGAGGACGACGTCGATGACGACGCCGGCCCTGATGTGCTCCACGATGAGTGCATGGGATAATACCGCTATTTCATCACCGTACCATTTCCTTTCCTAATTTGTTTTCACCAATGATGTTTCTGTAAAGCCACCGCATTTCATCGCGTTTGGCAGAGGTGACAAACTTGAAGTCAATTTTATAGCGCAGCTCTTAGGCGCCCGTTTCCGGCTTGAGCGTAATTGTGCGTAATTGCGCAAAACATCGCCCTCGGGGGAAGGGTATGCCCCTCCTGCTCATCCGTACCCTCTCAACCTCCCCTCCTCCTCCTTTTACGGGCGAAACGCGCTTCGTCACACGACGTTTCGGCACCGCGCCCAAAACGTCACGTGACGACGCGCGTTTCGCGCGTGAAAGGAGGAGGGGAGGTTGAGAGGGTACGGATGAGCAGGAGGGGCATACCCTTCCCTCGGTACCCTCCTTTTCGCCTCCTCAAAAGCTGCGCTCTAAATCGGTCTTACAGGAAGTTGTAAACGTCTTTCATTTTTTACCAGAACTTTCACAATTTGTATTCGTAACTGACACTTCCTTGATATGATTATTTTACCGTGTGAGGTCTGTCAAGGTTTTGCATTCGGTCTTCTACGTTGTCATCTTTAACCATGGCTTCCCATCCACAGTTAGTGTAGTTGTCGATGACTGTGCAACATTTAGTGAAATGAATAATCAATCTAATAACTCAATCTGACGAGATTCATTTAAGTGTGGGTAAATGGCGGGAGTGACTATGACTATAGTTAGAAAGCCATAGTCACTCAAACAAAAATGCCAGCAAAGACTACGACAGCAGTACTCCGAGCGCGCAAGCGCCTTTACAATCTGGGTCTAAAGGTTATGGTCGACGAGCTCCGGATGGGAAAAAACAAGCCAGGTGTCACCCTTCAGAAACTCCATAGGATGTACAACCCCCTTATGTCCAACCCTTCGCTCTGGGCGAGATGAAGGTGCCGGCTTTCACTGAGGGTGATGGGCGAAGCGTGCTTAAGTGCACAGACACCAGCACGGCCCCCAGTTTCATATAGCTGCTTCCTCGTGGAGTGAAACCATAGGGCGAATCCAGGGCCTCTGATTGGCCTTCCTTGACGCACGTCATAAGTGCGATCGCCGGCGGACTGGTTAAAACGCGCGCCAGTGTTTTGTGCGTAAGAGATGCCGCCTCAGATCTAGAAATGCTGCCTAAAGATATTTTGCGCTCTGCCACGCAGTGTTGGGGGTTCGTAATCGCCGCCAAAACTAGCGTCCACTTTGTTTATAGGATATATGTATCGCCAGCTGCGTCCCATTTTGTCGCCTTGCAATGTTCCGCCGCACACTGTCGCCGCGAAGCGGCGTGAACGAGAGGGGTCGGATGGGTTAACGCGCGCCCCGGTGATGCCACACCCTGCCGCCCGCCACTGCACCTCCAAAAAGGGCGACACCGCCGCCTTCCTTTTTGAGAGCGGTTTTGAGATCTGAAACAACAAACGTCGAGCACGGAAGGGTCCCTGTCGTCTCCTGCTTGCAAAAGAGCGGGACGTTCAAATAGGCCCATCAGGGCTCTGTATTTCCTCAAAGGATTTACTCCGAAAGCAAACCGCAAAATGCTCCACCCCTGCCCCCACTCTCCCCCCCCTCCCCCCCCCCCGGGCCCGGATGGCCTGACGCTACGAGAAATATGGAAGGTACCCCAAACGGTCTTGGCAATCTTATTCACAAACTGGCTGGCGTTTGCTTTGATACCAAAAGAGCTTAAAACAGCTAGGAGTGTGTTCCTGCCGAAGTCCTGCACTACCACAACGGGGGAAGAATTCCGACCAATCATGATTTCTTCACTCCTGCTCTGATTGTACACTCGGGGACTGCTACAACGCTTCACTGGGGATCACCAATTTCACAAGTTTCATGGGAGCCTCGTGGACTACCGCGGCGCATCCTCAAACATCATTATTCTCTAAGCATTCCTGAACAAAAAAAATTACACCATCTTCCCGAGGGGAACCATGGGGTGATGCGCAGCATCGGGGTTGTGCTGACGCTTGCTTGCGCCAACCCACTAACTGACGGGACTGTTGCTTCCATCACACTTCATCGGAAGAACGGAGTGAAGTGGAGTCAACAGCGGTGAACTGATGTAGCACGAGTAACTTTGAAAGTCTAATCAGACCGCACGGTAAGGCGGCGCAAAATGCCCTAACAGCGCTTGCAGGTTTCCTCGTCGAGACCGGGCTGGCCGGCGAGATCTAGGCTGCAACGGACGCGAGCGGTCGGGAAATGCTAGCAGACGACAGCCGCGGAGTTGCGGGGAAAGCTCACCCCACTAGAAAGGCCTGGCCTGGCGCTGCGACCCGCGCGCCGAAAACTTTCCTCCTTTCCCTCCTCCGGGGAAGCACGGTTTCGCCTCAGACCCCGCCCCGGTCACGTGATGGGGAACGCGCGCAGCGCGCTACCGCTCACACTTGAAGGAGAGGAGACTAGAGGAGGAGAGTTGCGCATGCGTAGTGTGAGTGCGGACTACGACGCCGACGCCGCGGGACATAGACCCGAGCAAGAGATGCTCCGCATCTAAAAATTGCGTGACGAGCACACGACGTGAGCGTCTAGACAGTGGCAGCTGTGCCGCTTATTCGACGATATGACGATGACGATCGATTGGCATTCCGCCGATAATGCGTCATACGGTGATTTGATATTGAAATGACGTTGTATTGATTTAGCGTCGACCCTTTGTTGATGAATTAGTGATTTTAAGGAAGCGATGTGTTTTCCCGCCAAATTTAGCAGGATAACTGAATTGGTGCATAGGCCACGTGACCCTAAGTTTTTCGCCAAATTTAGCATGGAAACTGAGTTTGTCTGTAGGTCCCGCGAAAATAGGTAAAGTGACATAAATTTTTCGGACAAATTTAGCGTGGAAACTGAATTGGTGAATAGGTCACGTAACGTTAAGTTTTCCCGCTAAGTTTAGCGGGGAACCTGGATTTGTCTGCACGCCCCGTGACGCCAGGTGACGAGACAGTAATTTGCCCCCTCAAAAATAGCCGGTAAACTGGATTGGTGCATAGGTCGCGTGACGTTAAATTTTCCGGGAAATATAACGGGGACATTGAATTCGACCATAAGTCACGTGACGTTAATGTTTCTGCTAAATTTAGCGGGGAACTTGAATTTGTGTAGGTCCAGTGACGTCAGCTCATGTGACAATAATTTCCCAGCCAAATTTAGGGGGGAAACTATTTGTTAACGCTCACACCGTCGCAATCCGGGCAACAAGCCACTAACAGCTGCCACTTTGTAAAACCGACTGCCAAAGCCTCTACGCCTTGAGTCTCAGAATACGAAAGGCGCTTGACAACGTCAGCCATTACGCCATCATCTAGCTCCTCAAGGGTAGAGGACTACCCTAGAGGACCTCGATTGAGGAGGTCAGGGATTTTTATACCGGCTCATCTATCACCTTCTGGGCCGGTAGTACAACAGACGGTCTCAAGACTCCTGTACGACATGGAATCAAGCAAGTGGATCCCCTGTCGCCATTTCTCTTTAACTGCTTGCTTGACCCATTACTCATTGACATTCACTTTGACCAGGCAGGTCTGGAAGTGGGTCATCACACCATCTGGTCCCTCGCATTTGCTGACGACATGATTCTCACCTCTTCCAGCTTCGAGGAACTCCGACGTTTGCTGGCAACAACTGAAACGTACCCGGAAGAGCTGGGACTGTCGCTTAATCCAGTCAAGACAATTCTATCTGGCGGGAAAGCCGCAGAAGACGGGATCAACTTCGACCTGCCTCCAATAACCGTCGCCTGCACACCTGTGCCACCCACTCCCATTAACACGTCCATCCGCTACCTGGGCATCGACTTCTTCAAAAACAAGCGCCCGGTGGTTCATTCACGACATGCCGCGGACGACCGAACTATCATCGAGTGCGCCTCTCTGAAGCCATTCCAAAAGCTGCGATGCATAAACACCCTAATCTCACCAAAGTATTTGTACGCAGCATCATAAATTCTGGGATAGGCGAAAGAGTCGGCTAGCTTCAACAAAAATCTTAGAGTTCGAGTTCAGACGGTACTTTATCTCCCAATATAATAACCAAACACTGACGTGTATATGCGGCGGGAGACGGGGAGCCCTGGACACTCAAACATTAAGAGGGTTAGAACAGAGGTGCAATTTAATGGCAAATTCCACTCTCATTTTGGAGCGCAACGGGATTAATATACCATATCCGAGATGGAGCACGCGATCCCCGAAAGGTGTCACTCCGCCTCTGATTCCCAGCAGAACAGGACCCCCCCTTACAGATCGGCGGATGCCTTTCCGTCATTTATCTCCCCAGGAATACCCCTCCCTCGGTGACGGATCTCGAAACATATGCTTCCGAATCGCGGCGCTAACAACACGTGTTCAAAGCACGAGCGAAGTTAATAATGATGTGAAAGATGCGTCTCGGTAACCGATGAGCATCAGCGTAGCCCACTTTCCTCTTCATCGGAATACTCGTGAACGGTGTCCAAGCAAGTCTCGATATTTGGCCTCTTCTGTGGAGGTCCGAAAAAGGCAGTCGATTTTATGCGGGACATACAAGCAATCCTCGTCGACGCTGCTACTCGAGCCGCTGCTGCTTGAGGAGCCGCTTGGGCAACTTGACGACGAACTGTCATCAAGCATCAGCAGCAACAAAGCGGGCGCCATTTCACGACCTGCCATTACTAATTCTTCCGAGGCCAGATGCGAGATGCCCGGCGAGAAAGGAAGTCACGTGTGCGCGCCGAGGGCTGGCCAGGCTGGCTTTCGGTCTAATCCACCGAAATCGGCGCAGCGACTTTTCCCGGATCCGGATCGAGATCTGTAGTGGGCGCTGACCAGGGTTGTTAAGTACCTAGGTACCAATAACTGTAAATCGGTATCTAGGTACTTTTGTTGTACCTGAGGTACAAACCTAGGTACTTTCATTTCTCAGTATCTGTATCTGTATCTTAGGTTCATTTTCCAGTAACTTGTAACTAAGTGAAGTTACTTTTTACAGGTACTTTTCTATTCACTTCGTCAAAATTGTAGAAAATACAATATAACATATAACTGAAAATAAATTATAATTACAGTCGTAAAGCAATTTTATATCACGTAGTGTTTCCACGCAATAAATCGAACTTAAATTTTGCACTTTACAAAACTGAAAATGTTTGTGAAGAAAAAAAAAAAAACTGGGAGGACGATTAACCTTCGCCTTTAAGAGTTGAACGCGATAGGGTTCTCGGGCCCCGTTCGCATGGCCTTCTCAATCGCTTCTCATGCTCTTGAGTCACACAACGACCTAGTTCTTATGATACAACACTCCCGGCGCGATCGAGGAGCTTTTGCCAGTGCTTTGATGCCATTAATAATTGTGGTTGTGGGGATATTTATACAGCGTGTAGTTGGTCAGCCATTTAAAGTTGCGACGAGTCACTCGCTGTAGATGAGCAATTTAGCCAGTGCAGTACAACTGCTAGCCTGGGGTTTAACCCCGCAAGGTTTATTTATGTGTTTGCTCGGCACGCGCTAACAACACTCGATGCGATAATGCCTTAAACCCTGGCAAAGACAGACATCGAGGCACTCTAATGACGGCAGGATTGGAGTGCCATTCCCAAGCCCTCCGTTGCCTAGTCGGTAGCATGTCATGCTCACAACCGAAGGGTCGTGGGTGCGATCGTGCGAAAATTCTTCAAAGTTTTCTTTAAGGCAAATGAATTAGTTTATCAAGTGGGATCATTTGAAACATGCGGCGACCATTAATTCGTATGTCTTTAACCACCTTCATTCCACGCGTGACGTCACGTTTCACATGAGCGTTGTGGGTTGTTTGAAATTCCCGCGCGAAGTCATGTGGCTGTGACGTCACGACCCTATCGACCATTCAGGAATTTCCCGTCACGCCACCAACGCCACCGATATCCGACGGATTTTCTGTGACACGAGCTCCTAAACGCGCTCGCGTTAAAATATTCTCTTCCTCCCTAAAAACTAATGAAAAAAACGTGAAAGCTTGAAGACTTTCGCTCGTCGTTGCGTTGCGAAAATTAGGTGCGTGTGCACTCCACTCTTTGTTTCTCCATGCGGCCGACGTCTTCTGGGTCCGCCGATGGCTTCGATGCCAGTGTTGGAGCTGAAGGGAAAGCCACGTCAACAACCGAGTTTGAGCGGGACGTCGTAAACAGTGGAAGCTGTGTCCTCGGTGAGCCAATTGGAGCATGAGAGTAAGGCACGTGAGGACTCAACTCCAATGTGGACATCTATGCAGCGCCGTCACGTGCCTCGCTCCAGTGACCTTATTGGCTCCCCGGGCCCTTCTGTTTTGCAATTTGCCAACTTCTACCGAGTTAGAGGCTCCTCCGGTGGCTGTTTCTCGCCGACTGGCTCCGGCCTGTCTGGATTCTTGGGCGCCACTATCCAGGCCCGGGCGCCCGGGCAACTCGGGCTCTATGCTAAGCGTGCCGCCGTGGCGAAGAAGAGCAGAAGGAAAAAGAAAAACAGAGGTCTCTCGGAAACAACAACAACGAAGGCTACGTGGCCAGGTGGCTATGTTACGTGCTGCCTTCTCTGGTCGAGTGTTGAGTCGGTTGAGTCAGCCCCATTGTCTTTGGTTGCCTGGTTGACTTGCGGACACAATTTGCCTTCATCGTCATGTCTTCGATCATCAATAAGACGGCCATCGCCAGTAGCGTAAAAGAAGGCGAATCAGACGTACCATGGCCCTTTTACAGAGATTATATTAAACTCGTGAAAACGAAAGAGAATGGGAATATTGATGTTAGGTGTCTGAAGTGCGCCCCGAAACTCAAGATCATCTCGGCGTCCGTCACTAGCACGTCTAATGTCAGAAAGCATCTGATGGTAAGTGGTCCATATTATATGAGCGAATGACGTTTTAGCGAATGACACTTTAGCGAATAGGAATCACTTGACCGAATGGACGTTTTCGCGTATGACGTTTTAGCGAATAGGTTGTTTGTAGCCTGTAGCCCGACCCACAACAATTATTTGTAAGCTGCCTTGTCATTGGTCAATTAGATATCGTCTTCATTTCAGTTTTACTTAAAGCAAACACTTTTTCCCTTTTTAATGCCCGCACGTCCGGAATTTTCCGCCGCTGTTGACCATCTTTGGCGTCTGGCAGAAATATCGTTTTCGTCTCAAGTGCTAATGCTGAAACCTAGTTGGACTAGTGTCCTGCGGCGCAGAGCTGTTCTGATACAGTGCACTAACTATTAACTAGTCATGCTTCGCTTATTCCAGAGGTCTCACAAGGAAGCACTAAAGAGTGTCGACAAGAGCAAGACGAATGTCGCCGGGGTAAAACGGAAAGCCGCGGCACCCAAGGAAAGACCGGAATGTAGCACAGGGCCTCCACAACATAGAATAGCAGCAGTCCAGCCATCAGTGGCAGACTACATCAGGAGCTCGAAGTCCCCGTTTGGCCAGAGTACGAGTACTTAGATTATCTGCCCTTGATGTTTGTATCCTTCTACTGCTGCATTACGTTATGACAACGAAGCCTGCCAGTTTTGTTGTGCTTAATTATGTGAAATGAACATTTACATATCTAAGGTCTCCCAATACTATTTTCCGCACGTAATTATAACTGTGACTCTGGAAGTAGTATTTGTAGGGGGTGTTTTAGAAACCAGGAGGGAGTTTCTACAGGCGTAGCCAGGGGGTTCCCCCCCCCCTCAAATCTTGTTTTGCTGGGACCTCCATTCTCCCTCCCCCACCTATAGCATCTTGTCATAGTCGCCGCCCCCCCCCCTACCCCGCCCGCCCTCCCGCCCGCAACAAGATCCTGGCTACGTGCCGGAGTTCTTCAACATAATTGAGTGTTGACAGACGGAAAGTTGTCTGCAATACGTTCTGAGATACATTCTTACTGCTACCGAAGAGCAGCCCTGCATTTATTGAATGAACTGATATTTGGTTTTCAGATGCATTAGACAAAATGGTTCAGGAACTGGTTGTAAATGCCAACCTGCCGTTCTCCTTCGTGGAACAGAGGAGTTTCAGGCATCTGATGCAGTGTGGCTTCCCTGGCCGTCACGTGATGAGTCGACCCAAGTTGATGAGCGAAATCAGTAAGGATGCGGCTGAGACGAAGGAAGTGATAAGAAAAAAGCTTGGCGATCTTCAGTATGTTTCTTCTACTGCGGACTGCTGGTCACTTCATAAGAGGTAACTGTCGTGGTTTCTCTTCATTATTCGGTATTCTCAGTGCCATAATTTATTTTGGTGTCTCAAGGAGTTACCTTGGGGTGACAGCACATGGGATCGACCTAGACACGCTGGAAAGGTGGTCTTTTGTGCTGGGCTGTCGTCGCATTTGAGGAAGGCACACATTCGATGTTCTTGCATCTACGTTAGAAGGCGTATACACAGAGTACGATATCCTCGACAAACTAACCTGTACCACAACGGACAGCGGCTCCAATTTCATGAAGGCTTTCAGGTGAAGATGAAATCTTTGATATTTCTTACTAGAAAATTCGAACGATTTCGCCAGAATAGATGTTTATTTTTATTTTATACAGCCATTTGGGGCGGCAGTATGAAGACTACACAGACACATCATCGGACAGTGAGATAGAGGAGGAAATCTGTGCACCTGTTCCAATCTATAACGTCCTCGAAGCTCGTGACCAATCTGATGGGGTCTACTCACTTCCTCACCACCAGCGCTGTGTGTGCCATATGCTGAATCTGATCGCAACGAAGGTAAATAGGCAAACTCTTACAGCGGCAATCGGTTGATGTTACTTCTAATTCTGCAGGACGTGGAGAACGTTAAAGAATCGTCGCCGCAGCTGAAGAAGCAAATAAGGCAGACTTTCAGCAAGTGCTCGGCATTATGGAACAAGCAAGCGAGGTCTAATGTGGTTGCTGACGCCATCTCTTGAAGCTGTGAAGGATATTTGCCCACGCCTGTCCTCACGCGGTGGAACTCTACATACGATTGCCTCAAATCGCTTCACGAAATACTTGTTCACAGTGAGGGAAAGTTGAAGGAAGTTTGTGAGAATTTTAAAATTCCGCGATTCACGAAGTCAGACATTGACTTTATTGATGAGTATGTTCAGGTGTTTACACCTCTCGCACAAGCTATAACTCTTCTCCAGCGCGAAAACAGCATGTCCATGGCATATCTCCTGCCTACAGTGGCTTCACTTCGCAAAACAATGTCCGCGTTGCTGACGGAGAACTTGAGGTACTGCCGCTCGGTGGTCGAGAGTTTAATCGCGGCGATCAATAAGAGGTTTGCAGGTATGGAGGAAGAAAAACATTTGATAATATCTGCCGTATGCCATCCAAAATTTAAGGTTTCATGGATAGACAACGAAGTGGAACGGAAGCGGGTCTGGGATTATCTAAAGGAACTGATGCGAACATCAATTAATAGAAAAAGCGTCGTCAGGCGAACAAAGTGGTGAGGATGAAGACGACTGTGAGTACTTTAACTTCGAAACATCGTCCTCATCTGCTTCATGGGAGCAGGAGTTTGTACAGTACACCGAACTTGCTCCGACAAGAAGTCTGGACTGTCTCAAGCACATGCCGCTGCTGAAAAGCGTGTTCTTAAAATTCAACGCAGGGCTTCCAAGCAGTGCGGCGGTAAAGCGTTTTTAGCATAGGAGGAAAAATTGCTACCAAACTGCGATCGAAGATGTCAGATGAACATTTTGAAGAAGTTCTGATTCTGAGGTCAAATCGAGCACTCAAGTGAAAAAGACAAAGTCTTCGAATGCTCTGGTGAGAGCGTTTTGCCTTATTTCTCCGACTGACACCAATAAAGCACATTTATCAAACTTGTTTTTGTGTACATCCCAGTATAAAAAGGATTTACTTCCAATAATGACGTGACAAATTTGAGAAAAAATACTTGACGTGAAAATAAAAAGTACCTTTGAAGTAACTGTACCTGTACCTAGGTACATTTTTAAGCGAGTAAGCTAGATACGCACCTAGGTACATTTTCGTATGAGTAGCTGTAACTGTATCTTAGGTACATTTTTGAAGTAACTTTTACAACCCTGGCGCTGACCCAAAATGACGAGTGGAACACGTCAGTCTCCATCCTGATCGTCCCTAAGCGCGCTCCCGAAAGGCTGATCTCGGCGAGTTCCAAAACGACAGGTGGAATTCGCCATGAGGCACTGGCACGACTCATCCGCCTCGGGAACCCCGCAGTGGACAGCCTTTTCAACAGCACCAATGGCTCCTTCCACTGCCGCCTCGCCGCCCACCTCAATGTGCCTCCCGACTTAACAGATGCGCACGAACTAATAGCCGCAATACGACAATCCCTGTCCAGATGAAGGAATAAACACCGGGTTCAGTATGCCGACAGGGACCTGTTTCCCCATCATGGACAGGCCCTAAAAAACACCTGGCTGTCGCCTGATTCTCAAAACCCCGAGGGCGGGGACAGCATCAAAGCGCTCCGTGTACGCCCAAACACCTATCCCACTAACGCCGTGCTCCATCATCACACCGAGAAAGCTGTAAGGCTGTGCGGGGGAAGCCACCATGCCCTGGAGACGCCCGGTCACATTCTACGGGAGTGTTGATTTGTAAAACTGCCCAGGATGAAACGACATAATTTTATATGTAAGCAGGTGTGCCGCCTGGTCTCCAAGTATCGACCAGTGGCCACTATTCAGACAGAAACTGTATATCGCAATCTGGAGTGGGATCATCTTTAGCTAGACATCATAGTGTTTGAGGACGACATCGTCATTATTGCCGATGCCGCAGTGTTTCGGGGTGATCGCCATGCATCGCTCACACGGATGTGCGATTTCAAGAGCGTGAAGTACGAAGGCCGAAGACCACTGTTCCCCGATAATGTCGATACGGCAGTCGGCTTGGTGTTCGGGGCACGTAGCATGCTGTGCAATAAAAACAGCCAGCGGTGGCGCCGTACTTGGACTTCCCAGGCGGGATATGGCATGGGACAGAGGAGTTCCCGCTCCTGCCTTCTCGGCGAGAGACGTCTACAACCGTCGATACGGAAGACTTGGTGTCGTCCGTGCGGAAAAATATAAACCGCGATCGACCTCTGCATACACCACCATCGCCGTCCCCAACACAACTGGATGAAACGCTTCGTGCAGCTATCCAGGCGGAAATCAGGGCAGCCCTGACGGCCCTCGTCCCAAGAATCGTGGCTGAGCTCAAATCCATGATCATCACCACCATCTCAGGGCTCCGCGCCTCTACCCTGGATACAGAATGATGAACCACACGAACAGCATCGCAATATTTCCGGAGGCCTTGGTGAGCGCGCCATGGATCCTACAGTGGAACTGTCGCGCGCTTTCCAACGAAAAGAGTGAACTCACCCATCATGTTCAGACACAAGATACACCCATAGCCATGCTTCTCCCCCAACGCCCGCCGCCCAAGAAGGAGAATGAGAGAGAAAACACCCCTCTGAACCCTCAAAACCAACAGGAATGGCCCGCGCTGCAGGAACGCGGCCGTTCTAGGACCAAGGACCCGATAAAGAAAAGAGCCCATACGAGATCCCAATCGAGGCAGAAGAGATCGCCATTGACCAATCGACAACGAACCCCATTCAAGCCCCGGCCCACGGCCATCCACAAGGGGTGGGACACCCTCCCGACGACATCACAGACGACCGCCGGTAACGACAAATCGGTAAGCTTCGATGATGGGGCCTCCCACACCTCCACCTCGGCCCAAACCCTCCCAACCATCCCCAAAGAACTAGCAGATGCGCTAGCCAACATCAGAGCCGAAATGGCCACCCTTAGGCAAGAAAATAATGCCTTAAGACAGCAACTCCACAGGCTCCGCAGTCAAAATGCGGCAATCTCACAACCAAATTTCCCCCTGAAGAGGCCACCTCACCCGCCCCCCAAAAAAAGAGCGATTGCGGTAACCACCGTACAAATCCCCAACCCCGCAGGAGAATCCCTTCAGCAACAAGAGATAGACCGTAAAATAATCGCAATCGGGAGAGGAAACGCCGAACTCCACGAAAACATGACCACCATGCAAAACAGCATGGAAACCTTCCGATCAGAAATGACCTCCCACAAATCGAAACTACACACCTTTATGCAAGAAATAATGAACAGGCTCGGTATCGCTACCAATCACATACCCCAACCCGAAACACATTATGCCCCACAAGAACAACAATAAGAGCAACCCCATTAAGGTCTGGCAGTGGAATTGCCGGAGATATAAACGTAAAAAACCTAATTTACAGATGTATCTCCAAAGCCTAGATGCCCCCCCCTCCCCCCCCCCGGAAATTATAGCGCTACAGGAGACAAACGCAGTTGTGTAATTTCCCGGCTATTAACCTTTTAAAGTGCGACCGACCTCAAAACGGCGGTTCTCGTACACAGAAATATACCGGCCTATAGGAGCCAGTTCGACAGCGTCAGTGTCCCCCACGACCTAATTACTGTCCTCCCACGCAAAAAAGGAGCGAAAAGACTATATATTCTAAACATCTACAGCACTCCTAAATCCAGAGCACATCAATTCAACCGCTTATTCTCGCTCACAAGAAGGGAGGAGGCCCCCACGCGCTACTCATAGTAGGATATTTTAACACTCCTTACACGGCCTGGGTATACCCAACCTGCGAGCCAAAGGGCAGAGACCTCTGGGAACAAATCCACACACACCATTTCACACTAGAAACATACATCAATACCCCTACACGCATCGGCAACAGCTCCCAACTCGAGAGCACCCCGGATCTCACTCTATCCCTACACACCAATAGGGTGAGATGGAGGGTTACCGACCAAACACTGGGCAGCGACCACCTCATAATCGAGACAGAGATGGTACCCAAACACAAACTCACTCAAACACTCAGACCGAAAACCCTGACAAACTGGGATAAGCTCAGAGACCTCCGGGAATACAACATTAAACATGCGGACGAGTGCGAAAGCCCAGAATGCATTACGGATATCAACAGATGGACAAAAGAACGCCTCGCAGACATAAAAACAGTTACTCAAGACCTAGACCTCCACATCCCTTCCGAAGCGGTGGACTCCCGTCTCAGCCACCTTTGGCAGGCATACCAGGGGATCCTAAAACGATGGCGAAGAAACAAGAGTAACCGCAAACTGCGGCTTAAGCTGGCCCGACTGGAGACGGAGATCGGCGCGCACGCGACCACGCTCGCGCGCGACCAGTGGGGCCAGATTTGCGACCAGATGCAGGGAAAGCTCAGAATGAAGAAGACGTGGCAGCTACTAAGTCACCTCCTCGACCCAGATGAGAACAAGACAGAACAGAAACACCGGATGACCAAAATCCTCCAACCATACTCAGGCTCAAACGACGAACTTATAGCACAAATACGAAACACGTACCTTCCGATAGGACCGCAGATCCCACTACCCCCCTACACGGGACAAACCAACAGCGAAATGGACAAGGACATAACGGAAGCCGAGGTCCGACTGGCCATTGGCAAACTCAGGTCCAGCTCGGTCCCGGGTCCCGATCAGATCTCAAACCGGGCGCTACGAAACCTCGACGACTTCTCCATCACAGCAATCACAGATTTCTTGAACACATGCTGGAGAACGGGAGAACTACCGGGATCGTGGAAACATGCCAAAGTAATCCTCATCCCCAAGACAAACAAGCTGCTTGCTATCGAACACCTCCGCCCCATCTCCCTCACGTCGTGCTTAGGTAAACTCATGGAACACGTCATCCTAGCCCGACTCACGACATACATGAACGACACGGAACAATTCCCCCACACTATGATCGGTTTCAGAACCGGTCTTTCAACGCAAGACATGCTCCTACAACTCTCAGAACAAATCATCAAACCACCCAGCGGCCTAAACACGGCAGCGATTTTGACCCTCGACCTGACTAAAGCCTTTGACAACGTCGCGCACGAGGCCATGATGTCGGGTCTAGGGTCGGTCAATCCGGGCGAGAAAACATACAGTTACATTAGGAACTTCTTATCAAACCGAAGAGCCGCCATACATCTAGACAACCTCGTCTCAGATACGTTCCCACTAGGCAGTCAAGGCACTCCGCAAGGAGCCGTCCTCTCGCCATTACTCTTCAACCTGGCAATCATAGACATCCCCAAGAACCTTGCACAGATCCCACACCTCCACCACAGCCTCTATGCAGACGACATCACCCTCTGGACTAACCAGGGGAATGACGGCCACATAGAAGAAACGCTGCAGGGAGGCATAGAGGTGGTGCTGGGAGAGGCGAGGAGAGCGGGCCTGGCCTGCTCTCCAGCTAAGTCTGAGCTACTCGTCATTCCACCGAATTAGAAAAAACAACGCCCCTCCAACATCAAACTCCACATTGACGGGAGAGAGATCCCAGAGGTCCCTGCCCTTAAAGTCCTTGGGCTGCAGATACAATCCATCAGACTCAATCACAACTTTCTCCAGACCATAGAAAGGAACGTAAACCAAACTATAGGTCTGCTCAAGAGAGTCGCCAACAAACACGGAGGCCTGACTGAGCAGGACAGGGTCCGCCTGCTCCAAGCCTTCGTCGTGAGCAGAATAGTCTACTCCATCCCCTAACTTAAATTTACCAAGGAACCTGACAAAATCGATATCCTCATAAGACGCGCTTACAAGGCGGCGCTACGCCTTCCCCCAGGCACGTCCACTGCCAGACTCGAAGGGTTAGGCCTTCACAACAAGGCCAGCGAACTCGTTGAAGCCCATCTAATGGGACAATATGAACGCCTCGCTCGCACCCCCACAGGAAGACACATTCTCCGAAATCTAAGAATAGGACACCACAGCCTATATCAGGACGCGACAACCATTCCCCTAGATATCCACGCGCACATTATAGCCAAACCACTCCCCCGCAACATGCACCCTACGCACCACACCGATCGGAGGGAACAACGAGCCCGCGCCCTACACAAGAATTACAAAAACGATTCCCGAGTCGTGTACGTAGATGCAGCAGAATATAGACACCACGAAGCATTCACCGCAGTCGCAGTTCGCAATAACTCCAACAGCAACCCGCTAGATTCAATCACAGTCCGGACGCCCATCCCGGAAACGGTGGAGGAAGCGGCGATAGCGCTGGCCCTAACGCTTAACCCTACCCCCGCAACAATCATTACCGATTCTAAAACCGCTTTCCAAAATTTTGCCACCGGACGCATATCCGCAACGGCACTCAAACTTTTGCGCAGAAACCCCCCACAATCTCAAGTCCAACTGATCTGGACCCCTGCGCATTCTGGGCTCGAGGGAAACGAGGCGGCCCACGACCTAGCCCGAGAACTTACTATCCGGGCTGGGCCGCGCCTGTATCCCTACCACGGCGCCCGGTCCGCGCGGGACCGTCTGATCGGATATCATGACATTACCACCTACTACCTCCTCACCCGCAGAATCTATCCGCAGGCGGAGAAATCCCTTAGCTTAGAACAATCACACGTCTGGCACCAACTCCAGACTTGAGTTTTCCTCAACCCGGCCACCATGACCCATACCCACCCCAGCCTTTATCCAACTTCGGCGTGCCCCTTATGTGGCGCCCATGCCAACCTGGCCCACATCATCTGGGCATGCCCTCAGGATCCCTTCCCCGAAATCCCTTCTGAGGAGAAGTGGGAGGCCTCGCTTCGCAGCCCGGCCCGGACCTACAGGCCCGCCTGGTCAAAAGGGCGGAATAGGTCGCCGGGAAGCCTCGGCCGACCGCCACCACGGGGCCACCAACCTAAATAAAGGAGAAGACGTCCAGGAGGGGATGGGCCTTCGGCCCCTCGCCCACCACCATGACCTCTATTCCCCTTGACCCATTTCCTCAGTCAATAAAGTTTTCTCTCTCTCTCTCTCTTCGCGAGCCCTCGTAGAATCCCTCATCTTTCTCAACCGCCTTATGTGGAAGTAAATCCATCCCTCATACTGACTGGTGAGCAATTTAACTCACCAGTCATTTTAGTCGTGCTAACGCGAAACTTTACCATTACCCAGGATGGTATGGAGGCCCTTTTTCCTGCCAGTCCGTATTGAAATTTAATGTTTGCATGCTTGGCTAACTTGCCAGCATGCATTATGATTATGCTTTGGTGTGTGGGTGTTTATAGTTTTCTTGACGTTACTTTTTAAGGTAGTCCTGGCCTCCATGCAGAATACCCCTCATACATACAGTTGTTATAGAGTATTTCATCTTTATTTTTTCTGGCGGGAATACGTTTGAATTAACGGTTCTTGCCCCTAACACAGGGAGGATACACTGAATTAGCTGCAGCTTGCTGCACTGCCTCTCTCATCTGTCAATCCGATTTTTCTGCCGGTAAAACATGCGCTGGGGTCTTCTTCCCACCGCTTTCGATGGAAATTATTGTACCAGCCAAACGCATCGTTATAATATTAGTGACGCGCATGAATGAATTAACGAGACTTCCAAAGTCCCTATCTACTATCTAATGCAACCACAGCAAAGAGAAAATAAAAGGAAAATATGTGAAGAAAGAAGACCCCGTTGAGCTTAACACTAGTCTGGGTCTGTGAAGCGAAAAGATCATTATTGCTAAGTTCGACCGTATGCCACCGGGACAAATATTTTTAAACATTCATTTTAGAGCGCTGCTCTTCGGCGCCCGTTTCCGGCTTAAGCGGCGTCGCCGTCGCCGTCGGCGTAACCTCGCGGTGCATTATGGGACGTCTTCCAAAATGATGTCACACGTGACGCCACGTGTGACGTCACGGGCGTCACGAGTGACGTCCCTCGTAACCGCGCGTTGCATTATGGGACGTTTCCTATGATGACGTCACACGTGACCTCACGAAGGTCACTCATGAAGGTCATAACGAAGGTCATGACCTTCATAGTGAAGGTCACATGAAGGTCACGACCTTCACGAGGCGTTTACGAGTGGTGTCATGAGGGTCACTAGGGTCACGAGTGACGTCACGAGGGGGAGGGAGGGAGGGAAGGGGAGGGTTAAGGAAGGACGAGAAGAGAATGAGAGGAGGAGGGAGGAGGGGAGAGGGAGGAGGAGGACGGGGAGGAGGAGGAGAATGAGAGGAGGGAGGACGAGAAGAGGAAGGGGAAATAGGAAAGGCGGAAGAAAGAGGAGTAGAAAATACAGAGGAGGAGGAGGGGCACACTGTCTTCTCCGTATCACCCCTCCTCCTCCTCAAGATCTGCGCTCTAATTCGGCATCACAGGGAGTTGTAAACGTCTTTATTTTTTTTTGTGCGTACCACATTAAAGTGGAATTCGTTACCAGCGAAAGTAGTGTGCCGCGAGAGTGCTGATTTATTTTATAATGCATTGTGCCCCGCAATAATGCCCAAGAGGCGCTGCGGGGTTTTCCTTAATAGAGTAAAAATAATGTCTCTCGTCTTCCATGCGATCTATACATGCATTTTTGAATGGTGTCAGCTAGGAAACAAGGTACCTAACGCTATGGTGCCCGGAACCCGTCTCGAATTAGTGTGTTTAACGCGTACAATAATGTGGTGCCTCGATTTCCGCCTTGTGACGTCATAGAAGTGTTATGCTGTGGCCGCCGCGATCCTGGCGGCGTCACAGCGGCGATGGTGGTTGTGGCAGACACCTGTTCTGCTGCAGGTCGTTCTCCAGCTCGACAGCCCAGGGAAGCTTTGGCTCTCAGAAGATGGAACGCTGAGATGACAGCGACACTCCCGTGTGCACGTGCCTTTTGCCCGAAGTTCTACGACCAACCAGTAGGGTAGAGCTATCTGACAGCATGGCACTCCATATTTTGTGACGTGATTTTCTGCCACTTCGGGACCACTTTCAATGCATGGATGGATGGGACGCTAAACACACCAGTCAGAGACGGGATCCAGGAACCGTACTAACACTCACAAATATAAGATGATAATTCTATGTTTTATTGAAATCCTGTAAAAACCATTGTAATTTTATTTTTAAACCCTGCAATATTTTTTAACGGAACACCTTAATTCGAGTAGTTTTTCCGTCCATCTGTCCGTACATTATCCCGCTAAATTTCGACGACAAATTGATGTGACGTGACGTCTAGGGATCGCGTGACAGCGCGAATTTACACGGTGATGTTGCGTCACGTGGCGACGTCGCGTAATTTCAGGTCACGAGACCACACCTGGGGAGTCAGGTCACGTGACGTGACGTCATGGTGTCAAGTTGTGTGGTCACGTGAAACTATGACATCACTCGAGTTCAGTTCACTTGACGTAAATTTTCCTGCTAACTGTAGCTTCGAAATTAAAAAAGAATATAAATTTCGCTTCCAAAACAAAGTGTTTAACGTCTTTTGAAAAACTTTATACCACCACTCCTTAAACACTGAACTCCACGCATTGCAGGGATTTTAGGATACATATTGCTGGTAATTTATGTTTTACTTTTCTCTCGGTTCTTCTCAATATCCCAAACGAATATCTTTTTGAGCGAATTAATCGGAAGAGAGATTCTTTCAAGGTAGGTGAGTTTATTTAAATAGTTCTATGCTTATTCTTAACAAATTAATTTGTATCGTCGAAATATCGCCTGCCTCCTCTTAAAACGGCTCCCTTACTAAACACGCGAACTGTTGTTTTCTTCCTAAGACCTATGACGCAAAACGTCCAAAAAACTCTCAATTTCTTAAACTAAGAAGGAAAGGTTGGAAAACAAGGACTTTCAGATCAAACAAAACTCTGACAAACACGCCTATATTTTTCTCACAATAAAACTCAAAGAAGACAGAACCCCAGCCATAAGATAAACGGGCAGATTTCTCAAATATCACTCTCAGACTTGCAGCAGCTTCAGAGAAATTAAAATTCAACATTTCGTCTTGACTGGCAGAAAACTCGTATTTTAAACCTACCTTTGTGATTCTGGCTTTTATTAGAAAGGTCGAAAAATAACACGAATTAAGATATAAAGACTCTTGAAAGAAACGTTCTGCGAGAGAAATGTTACATATACGCCAACAAGACTTATTTAGGTTGGTGACATATTTTGTGCGGAACGCAGGCTGCTAAGGTAATGTTTCACAGAAACAATGGGATATGCTTGCATTGTGTCAACGTCGCGCACAAAATGCTCTTCGCCGAAATACCGCACTTTTAGCCTCTCTATATATACCACTGGAATGTTTCTAAAACAAACAAATGGTTTACAGCTCACTGCAAAGACACGATATGAATTTCTTTGGTCTGAAATCATTGCTCACTCTGTGTATCGTATTGAACACTGTCGTCGGCAAGTATTACTATCTGGGTTATGCGGCAGTTTAATGAAAGTATTTGTTGACATATCAATTTAAAAAATAATTGTTTAGTTGATCATACGACTCTATTGATCGTAGTCACGTACGCGAGGAAGGTGTCTGTGTTCCCTGTATTAAATGCCGATTGCAGATTTAGAGCCATCTGCACAGGCACAAGCGTGTAGAAGTATCAGAACCACTATTTTATAAGGATTCCTCTTCGCTGTAATTAGTACTCGTATATTTATATATTCTAAAGTAACAGCATATTATTTACAGGCAAACCTTTATATAAAACACCTCTAGTTCAATTAGCAGCCACATGTGACCGATCAATTGTGTCGACAATTGAAGCAACTACAGAGGTTCAAAACGTTGGGTCAGTGCAACTCTGTCGTCTTCACACTAATAAACCGATACATGTAAAGACAATTTGTGGCTCCCAATTGCAATGCTATTACAGGTCTGCTCGGAAAAGTAGTCTCCCACAATATAAAAGACCCATTCGTCTAGGCAGCTGATGTGTCCGTGCTAAGCACACTTTGGCCAAAGATACGTTTTTTAGAGAAAGAAAGGGAGAATAGAACCAAGGATAATTTAATTCCTCACTTCAATGTACTCAAGCCTGGCCAAAGTGAATTCAGCAAAGCTGGCTGAAACTGCCTCGTCCAAATGGGTCGTTTATATGGTTGAAGGCTGTACTTGCCACATACCCCTCATCACATCTAGGTTCGTTGCCTAGAAAATTGTGGCGTGGCTAGAGAACACGCGTTCTGACTGTTATCGTTTAGATAATCTATAATGTGGATTGGATCACATTAAATTCTCCGTTTGTCTATGGGTTATTGCCAGTGGCGTTTCAAGAACGGCTTCTGGTATTAATTAGGCTCAGTGACAAATACAGCTGAAATGATCCTGACATTCGTAAAAGCATTATTATTAACTGTAAAATGTATTTGTTTTTTTTTCTTATAAATACCGGATTTTATTCCATGTTGCCTTCATAATTATTCTTAATTATGTTTATTTTGTATAAACTTCTGCAGGTCAATATCCCAATACTCAGAAAGAAAAGGTACGTGCACAGGTCGAAAACTTACACACACCAAAACTTCCAGGATCACCCCTTAATTGCAAATAATTATGTGTTCTCAATATTATTTATAATTATTATTTATACCCAGTTCTGGAGCTAAAGTGTGTGAATAATTTCTAAAAAATTATTTCATTTTTGTAAGAGAAAATATACCATATCTCACATCGGAGAAAAACGTTTTCATCAGCTAGAGTTTCATGTATAGTATTATAGAAAATATTAAACACTACTAAGATATTCTTTCATGTTACTTTTGTATAAAGCTACGGTGTTCAATCTGTTAGTCTGATAAGTATCGTTCAAGACCAAAACTAAATGTCTTAGAAATACACAGATTTTTAATTTTGCTAACAAACTTAACGAACCGTCAACTTGTGTTATTTTTATTTTTTGCCTTTTCCAGGACAAAACAAAGTTTAGAAAGCAATGTCTCAAAATCCACAACGATTACCGGAAGCGTCACGGAAGTCCAAAAATGGCTCTAAATGAAAAGGTACATCAAATTTTCTTTTTTTTTAAAGACCTTTATAAGGTAATGTGAAATTAAGAGCTTCGATTGCTTCTCGGTATTTTTAAGACAAAATAATGCAAGACATGAAATGCATAGTCCCCGTGTAAATTTATCATAAACTGCTCAGCTCACAGCGCTTATTTTATAAAGCTTGCCACCTAGTCTATCAAATTTCCGTTTTGAAATACGTAAATTATCTCGTTTGAGATAGCCAAGATTTATCAATGTCAAAAGCGCACTAAGTGCTATAGTAGCGTGTATGCATCTGTGGCCATTCTACAAAGGACAGCTATTAGTGGGAGCCATCTAGAAATTGCACGGTCTTCCTTCGAGAGAACTACCGGTGAAGTCATCAATCGCGTGATCACTCTTTCCGCAAATGCTGACTTTGGGATATAACAAAGAGTTATTTCAGTCCAGCAGGATTTGAACCAGTGACCTGTGAATGACAGAATTCTATCCCTTGCTCCACTGTCTACCACTTCACCAACAAAGCTATTGGCCCGTAGCTCTGAAGTTTTTACCAGCGCTCAAGGCGAGAAAAATTGAGTATTTGTGGTTCGCGTTTTGAGCATGCGTCATTACGCTAACCCACTGCAGTTTTTTATACTCCGTTCCATAATAAGTGGCAGCGTACACACTAAACATTATCACACCCTTTAGGGTGTAATTGGATTGTCCTATAACTAACACCCTTATGGGTGTAGCAAAACGCGCCCTAAGAAAAGGGCGTTTTTTCTTACACCCTTAAAGGACGCCGTTATTCTGAACACCCTTAAAATAGGGTGTGATTCCACAGTACACCTTTTTATTAGGGTGTTATGACTGCGCAGTACGCCCTCTAAATTGGGTGTACCACCGCCAGAAAGTAAAATAAAAAAAGACGCGATGACCAACACCCATAAGTTAACATGGAATAACCGAAAAGAGTGCACGAAAAGATGACTGCAAAGGAGTCGAAACATGCCTGGTTCACTTTTATTTTTCGATCAATGTTCCACCAGGTTCTACTAAATTCTCTATAGACGATTGCAAGCAGGTCATCTGGCCGCAACCATGCCTCTGCTTGTGCGGGCAAGTGCGTACAATTACAAGCTTGCAAAAGGCAAAGCTACGTTTACGCGCACGTCATCAAACTTGGCGGGCAAGACTGAAAGAAATAGTTCCCCTTTATCCTCGCAATTTCACCACGACCAAGACGCTTCTGAACCAGTGGCGGTCCGTGCGTGTAAGGTTATGAACATTCCAACCGGATATTGTTTCATAACCCCTTTAAATTATACAACCGAAGGCCCTAGTTCAATCTCCAACTTTACTTTTCTTGCGACATTTATGCTTTCTAGCAGTGTGACGTGGACAAAACTGCCAGGCTTGCAAAGACAGAACTACCTGGAGTTGCTTGGGACGTAAGCGGCAGTTCATGTTTGTAACAGTAAAATGTTCCATTGAGACGGAAGCAGGACTACTATCAGAAGCATGCTTGCAGAGTAATTACAAATAAAAGAGCGTTCTCATGTAATCCGTGAGAGATGCATAATCCGATTCGGGCAGCAAAGAACAATCCACAAACACAATGTCGAGGATGAAGGCGGTCGCTCACATTCAACGGAAGTTTCGTGGTCACCGATGAACAGCTCTCTGTCGTGATAGATGCGTAATCCGATTCTGGCAGCACAAAACAACGGAAACACAATGTCGAGGTTGAAGGCGGTCGATCACATTCAGCGGAAGTCTCACGGCCGCCGATGAGCAGCTCTTTGTCGAAACGCGTCCAACAAACATAGCACAATAATTCCATGGACTCCGACGAAATAAACGACCATTACCGAAAAGCTGGCATGGATGTATTCGGGCCGTTCACGACGAAAAATCCCGGCCGCGACTGCAACGCACGAAGAAGAGGAGAGCACTGACGGGCGCCCTTTTTTTGAAAACCGGACCTAAGTGGCCCCTACAACTCACCATAACTTGGCGTACGACAAGGACTACGGCCTCAGTAAGCCCATCAGTGCGCAAGAGCGAGTCACGTGACAAATTTTCGTCCAAGCGTTTTTGTCCTACGGAGAGCGGTCACGTGTTTCGCGCCGCCCCTCTGATTTGATAGAAGTGGCCTTCGCACTCGCTCACAGCCACACGAAGACACAGAACAAGGTGTGGAGGCTTATCAGAAGACGAGGTCAAAGGGGGTTGGACAAAGCAGTTAATCTCCCTCTGCTTCCTTGTATGACCACCTGCACTGCCCGGGGAGGGTCGCGAAATGGGACTCGTCTGGAATTGCTTTGCGCAGTACAACTTGAGCGCATCAAACTGTCACTCATGTAGAAGGGCATGCTCTGGTGCGGACCGCGAGATCACAAAATAAATACAAAAAAAAAACAAATTTGAAAGCCGTCGAAGCACGGGACAAAGCTAAGACGCTGAGAGCATGAAACAAAAAGAGACGCGGCTTCACGTGTAACAAAAAAAAACAACACAAAAAACGTCGGGACGCTAGATATTCTGGTGTCATTACGCAGAGATAAGAGTCGTGAACTCTAGCGGGGGTGTCATGAATCCGGCACTTTCGATGGTCTTGCGACAATGTTTCTTCAGAAGTGCACACAAAAATAAAATCTCAGTGAAGGTGCTATAAGTAGTGCGTAACCCAGCCAGGTGAGTTTGTAATACCCGAAATAATGGCGCCACAGTTTGTTCAAGGCTTTATCGCAGGAGGTCTTTCTCGGGTTAAAAGTAAGCAGATTCCGTTTTGCTCAATCTTATTTTGTTTTGTGGTTTAACGTCGGATTTTAGGCAGACAATAAATAAAAATACCTTGCCGAAATAGCCGTTTCACGCAGGGCACTCTTGACACTCAACCAAAAATGGCGCCGCGTACGGTATGTCAGGATAGCGTCGGCGCGAGCCATCCCATTTTTCACAAATATTGGCTAGACCAAAATGGTATCGTCACAGTCTTTCCGATATAATTCCATAACGGCGCAATACTGTGTGCTGCCTGGGTCGTATGTTTACAAGTCTTCGTTCATTTTTGCTAGCGGAGATTATTTATTTAAAATCAAAGTTGAACTGATAAAACTGATGCACGCGCGACACGTAATTTTCGGCTAGTGTCGGACGGAGAGTTCAATCGGAGTTGCAAATCTATTCTCTAGAACGTCCTAATCATACGCCACTTCATGTGGCGATTACTTATACTCGATGCTTGTACCGCCGTACATCAGCAACATCTTCACCAAAGCAATCGACACGAACGGCTATGAAATCATGGGTGTATTTGACAGCATCACCATTAGACCCCTTTCACACCGTGTGAATGAAGGGCGTAAAATTCGCCCATACACCCTTTTTACACGATTCTGAACACGATTGCTACAAGTAGGGCGTAAAAAGGGCGTGTAAGGGGTGTAAGACGTCAGCACACCCTTTTTACACCTACCGATATTCAGAAATCGTGTAAAAATGGTGTAAAACGGGTGTTTTTCTTTAATTACACCATTCTTACACCCTTTTGACACGCTTATGGGTGTTAAAATGTTTAGTGTGTAGCATAAGCTACAAGAGCGAGTTCACAGTTTTTAGTGTCCCTGCCAACCACGCGCGCTCGTGCAGTGCAAGGTTAGTGCGAGCATCGTTCAGGGGAACATGCGTTTGCATGTAGCTTCGGCTTCGCTATCACGAACAGTGAAACATTCTTGCTCATCAAAGAAAGCAGTACAAATAATAAAAGTGAAAGGATTGCTTAATAAAACGCTAAAATCACGAGCTGCATATTCTTTTTGTCTAAATGCTTTGATTTTGCGCATGGACAGATGCTGACAGACGCTTGTATTTGAACGTGGCTTGTCCATAATAGAGTGCCTCAATGTCCTTCGGTTTAGGGTGACGCCATCGTGTGTAGTACCCGATGCCGACAGCACGCGCTCACAGGGAATATACAAAGAAATCGCAGGAAACAAAATGCCGCCGTAGCACAGTCAGCGCCACGAGCGCGTGCAGGAACACGCTCTTTCACGCGTTTCAGAACAAAAAATAAAAATAAGCGTTCGAAACAAAATGGACAGATGTCATCACCCCAAGCAAAGCGCACATGAAGGCACGCTAGTCCATAATAGAGTGTTACAGCGCCGCTTTTATGGTCGTACCGCGTGGATAGTGCAGCCAGCATTACATGGTTGCGACTTGGGGACGCGCTCGCGCCACCTGCCCGAGAGCAACGGTCCATTGACGGGACAAAATTCAATGAACGAAAGCGGTATACATTCCATTTGTTTCTACCATCAAACATCTTAAGGGTCTCGAGTGCCTCGAGCGGGCACACGTACCAGAGCACGGCAAAAGGCAATTAGCTTGTGATAGAGGACGGGCGTTCGAAATAAACGAACAGCCGTTCCTACCTTGTCAGCGATTATAGCGAGCGCGCGTCAACTAAAGAGGGCGCGCCGCCCAAACTTGGAATAGGGTGCCTAGATGTCTGTCTGTTTCAGGGTGAAGACATCCATTGTTTCCCTGAATGTGCCAGCGCGTGACACTCTGGCGCACTCGGTGCGTGACTTAGGCGGTAAAATGGCGTCTATGCATTAGCCAAAGCTACGCGCTCGAGCTGAGATTGCGTGCACTTCAAAATGCATAAAAAAACGATTGGGCAGAAAAATGGTTGAGATGTCACCACTCAAGCAAAAGCACGCGTGTGTATGAAGGCACTCTAACTTGGAATAAAACCCCTCGATGTGTTTGCGTTTATCTATCAAGTAGCCTCAAATGCGTCGGTGCGCGAGTCCCGTGTCTCGAGCGGCATTGGAAGCAAATGTCGGCGGCGCAGCACTGAAATGAGCGGCCCTTGGAAGGGAACACCGGCGGAGCACCCACTTGATGCACGTATGTTGCACGTTTCCACAACAATGGTTCGCGGTACTTGTAAGCGTGAATTTGATCCAGGGACTTTAGGTCCCGGTGCATTTCTGCTCGAAGGGGCGTGGCGTGAAATCTCTCCTCGGTATGTGCTGTGCGCTCAAGTGTTGTGTGCGAGCGCGAGGGGCACGAGAGCGTCTCGTACTCCATATGCTCCTGCAGGACGCACTTCTAACATCGAGTATACTGTACTTCTACACCGATCCTCCTTGAGTGGAGCCCCACTTGCTATCACGCCTTGCTTTTTTGTAAAGCTAATGTCGCCTAGCGCTAATGAGGTAAAATAATTCGGGTTGTGGGGATATTTAGACAGCGTGTAGTTGATCAGCCATTTCAATGTTGTGACGAGTCACACTCTGTAGATAAGAAATTTAGCAGTACGACAGCTAGCCTGGGGTCTTTAATGTGCACCACAACGTACTGATACACGACCGCACGCCGGTACGATGCTCATCCAGATCGAAACTGGCAATGGGCGGGGATTGAACCCAGGATCCCTGGGTTCTGCAGCCCGAGCTTTCGCTCCACGTGCTCCGAGCTGGTGTGCGCTAGCCCACTCGGCCACCGATTCCCCCGCTAATGGAGTACTCCGGCGTTTTCTTCAGAGTCCCCCATTGGACTCAAAATTTGATAAACACACCAACGAAACATCGCGAAAACAGTAACCAAAATGTGGGCAACAACAAAATACATTTTGCGAAATCGTTGAACCTACAAATTCGGTCTTCACTGCCATTTTTCAAGTGAGAGTCTTGAATGGGCACAACAAAACAGGTGACGTCAGGGGAAGGGAGGGGAAGGCAGGGGTTCACTCTTTGGAGTGTAGACTTTGTTCCCAACGGATTACAAGCAGTTTTATGGTGTCAAATGAATGTTCTGGAAGCTCGCTACAGTTCCGACGCGGCAACACGAAGCAAATGCTCGGCATAGTCTATTTTTAGACTCCCCGCTCGACCTGCAAGCCTGCCTTCCCCTGACAACACGGCACTGAGAAGCGTGGGTATATTCGAATGTTGGTTTTGGCATTATTTTCACTTTCCGATTTCACAATAACTACTATGAATTTAGCAACTCTAAATAGCGTTCCGAACAGGGTAAACGCCAATGATTCCGAAAATATAGTTGGTTGGAGTAGCTCAGAAAGCAGCCAAAACACCCCTTTAAGCCAGTGCCCTTTCTCGCTCAGTATTTAACAGCATTTGCCGTCTACAATTGGTAGGGCCCTCTCGTTTGTAAATCAAAATCAAGAAGGGAACCAGTTGCTTCGCGCCTTGCAGCAAAAGTGGCTAGAAATTCAAGAGGCAAAGATTTAAAGTCTTATCATTTTTGTTTTCAAAGACTCTAATCTTGAAGATAAAGTGAGTAGGCAGGCGAGCTGGTTGATGTTACACATTTTTGAAAAAGCTGGAGATGACGGACGAAAAAGGGGACAACACACAAAACGTCTAAAACGCAGCTACTAAACTTTATTTGCACAGTCGTTTATATAGCATCTCTCCCACACGTCTCCCAGAACTGCACACGTCACTGGGACTTTTAGCCAGGGTACACCTCGCCTTGACCTCATTTCAAACCACCGCACTTAGTTCATACACGCATTGCAAACAAAGCCCCATTTTCACAACCCCCCAAGTCGGACCCAACGCACCACTCCTTCACAAACACCAAGGCCTAATCTGGCATCTGGTACAAAGGCCCCACACTGAAACTAATGAAGAGGAAAGAAAATTATACAGCATCAAACATTTTCGGGTCGCTTCGTCTAGTGTGACAACAATTCAAACCTCCGAACTCACTTCGTACACAGCATTGCAAACAAAGCCCCATGGTCGCAACCCCCAAGGTCGGACATAGCGCACAACACTTTCACACAAACGCCAAGGCCTAACCCGCACCTCGTATCTCGTACAAGGGCCCCATACTAAAATTAATAAACCGACACATAAAAAAATTACACCAGCAAAATGTTTGGGTTGCTTCGTCTAATGCGACTGACGGCTGACTGATACAATTGCGTACAGTCGTGATTCTAATTGTCTCTTTCAAAACTCTTTTTGCACAATCTTTTTCCTTGCTCAAAACAACAGTAGACCCCCAATCCCGCAGACAATTAGTGCACTCCTGCACATGCTTAGCAATCTCAGAGTTTGGAGACCCGTTCTTAACTGCCCTCACGTGTTCAAGGAGTCTCTCATTCAAGCACCTTTTTGTCTGTCCCACGTAGGTGAAACCGCAGGCCATTGGGGTATCGTATACTACACCAGCCTGATGTAGTATACGATATCCCAATGGCCTGCGGTTTCACCTACGTGGGACAGACAAAAAGGTGCTTGAATGAGAGACTCCTTGAACACGTGAGGGCAGTTAAGAACGGGTCTCCAAACTCTGATATTGCTAAGCATGTGCAGGAGTGCACTAATTGTCTGCCGGATTGGGGGTCTACTTTTGTTTTGAGCAAAGAAAAAGATTGTGCAAAAAGAGTTTTGAAAGAGACAATTAGAATCACGAATGTACGCAACAGTCAGCCGTCAATCGCATTAGACGAAGCAACCCAAACGTTTTGCTGATGTAATTTTTTTTTTTTTGTGTCGGTTTATCAGTTTTAGTATGAGGCCCTTGTACGAGATACGAGGTGCGGGTTAGGCCTTGGAGTTTTTGTGAAAGTGTTGTGTGCTGTATCCGACCTTGAGGGTTGCGAAAATGGGGCTTTGTTTGCAATGCCGTGTACGAACTAAGTGCGGTGGTTTGAGATGAGGCCAAGGCGAGGTGAACCCTAGCTAAAATTCCCAGTGATGTATTCAGTTCCGGAAGAAGTGTGGGAGAGATGCTATATAAACGACTGTGCAAATAAAGTTTAGTAGCTGCGTTTGAGACGTTTTGTGTGTTGTAGCCTTTTTCATCCGTCGTCTCCGGTTTGGTTTTTTTCAAAAATGTGTAACTCTAATCTAATATTTTTATTGGAAATGATCGCACTTTGACCGGAGGACAAAAAACTTCAGACTTAATTTATTTTGATTTTCTGCTCGCCACACCTCCTCTTATGGCCACCAAGCGTAGCCAACAGCTCCGTTAGTTTACTTGCAGACACGGCGTCTGCACCTCCACATTCCCATCCGACGCTAGTTCCTCGGTTTGACGCCGGAGTAAAGGTGTCGTACCGAGAAATTCAAAAACCAACCTACGTTCAGCGTTCCTGTGTTTCTGTTCTCATGTGACACGACCCGCAGTACAGGCTTGAAACTGAGATAAGATTCTGTCCTGGTACTGTAACCGTCAACAACGGTAGCCCGGCACCATATTCGGCAACGGTCTGGAAACTTCTGCAGGGCGACGTACACGAGTGTCAGAAATTGATAAAATCACCATGAGATGTAGACTTAGCTCTACATTTTAACAAATTGATCTTTCGCTACTAGATCGAGCCCAGCCTACTGAGAATGAAATGATCGCGGGTATTTCTTCCCGCGGATAGAGCGAATGTGTGGTTACAATATTAATCTGTAGCGTAAGAGACGTTAGCGCCAACTGTGTCCTCGGGCGCTTATTTAGCACGATTCTCATGTAAGCATAATGCATTAGGAACTACTGGCGCAATGCTTGCTCTCCTTCGGATTCTACGCGTGATGTGCACGCAAAATGGCTCTGCTAGGAGTCGCACAGCGGCGTCACTGTCTTGTCACACGCTTCGAATAGGAGATTTTGCAGTGGTCTCGGTGACTGAAGTCAAAACACCGTTGTACCTGTGCATTCGAAAGACCGTCCGACCAGACGAGCTTTTACGTCGTATTGCTAGACCTCGGAAAGTTTCTAGAGGGTTCGAAGAACTCCAAATTTAGTGACGGGGAACTGACAAGAGTCGTCGTAGTTATTTGGTGTGGAGGAGGAACTAGATCGGAATCAAAAGCGTAAACGAAAATAGCTTGAAAAAAAAAAAAGACAGACGTTTACAATTTTCTGTAATGCCGAATCAGAGCGCAGCTCTTGAAGAGGAGGAGGAGAGGGTACAGAAGGGAGGGTATGCCCCTCGTCCTCGCCGGCTCCCCTCCCATTTAGCGGAAACATTTCTCCGCTAAATTCAGCGGAAAACATTCTTAAATTTAGCGGGGAAATATTTCCGCTAAGTTTAGCGGGGAAATTTTTCCGCTACATTTGGCGGGGAATTTTTCCGCTAAATTTAACGGGAAAATTTTTCCGTTAATTGTAGCGCGGAAATTTTCCCGCTCACTCTAGCGGAGAAATTTTTCAGCTCAATTTAGCGGGGAATTTTTTCTGCTACATTTAGCGGGGGAATTTTTTCTGCTACATTTAGCGGAAATTTTTTTCTTTAAATTTATCGGGGATATTTCCCGCTAAATGTAGAGGATCATTTTTTTCGTTAAATTTAACGGGGTAATTTTTCTGCTAAATCGAGCGGAAAAATTTCCTTCTCCTCCTCCTCCTCCTCCTTCTCCTTCCTCGTGACCCTCGTGACGTCACTGCTGAACTTCGTAACGTCATATGTGACGTTATTATGTTAACGTCCCATAATGCAACGCGCGGTTACGCCGACGGCGACGGCGACGCCGCTGAAGGCGGAAACGTGCGCCTAAGAGCGGCGTTCTAGAACTTCACAATAGAGCTCAAGAAGAGGCGGCGCAAAAACGTGAATGGTAGGTACCACAATTATACCGATTCACGCAGGCATCGGGCTGCTATCGCTGTGGCGCACGTTATGTGATTGATTTAATGCACTTGATTTTTGTATTACAATTTCAAGTTTAGGAATCAATTATTTTATGATGTAGATCGCACAAACATGTAATTTATACATATAATTTAGCTGCGAATATGGTCACAATAAAACCGCAGATATCCTCGTGAGTTTTGCTGCCGGAAGACTATAAATAAATTTGCGACAAGCTGCTAGACAATTTTGTTGGTACGTGAAGTTGTCTTGCATCACAAACGTTTAGCGATACTTTGAATTTTCAGACGCAAGACGCCTACGTTCACGGCGCTCTTCATCAGAAAGTTTAACGCGTACCACCTGTACACTTGATAGTTGTTCCCAGAATGAAGGGATACACCGTAATCGGGTTGATAAGCATGGCGATAATCCAGAGCCTCGCCTTCTCGCGATCTCCTCTCCATAAGTGCTCACAGGTGGTCAAGCTCCTACTAGTCTACCTCACTCCTTCTTCTCTACCCTTACGGTCATATTATCTCCCCACTAACCAATCAGCGTCGAGGACTCGACCAATCAGTGTCAAGCCTCGCGTTCACGTTTTGACCAAGCTTCACGATATGCCGAACACCTAGCCAAAGAGAGTGAGAGTTTGACGTTAATACTTCAAGGCTATGAGGTCCTAAGAATTGCAATTGCCGTTTGGGCGTTCGGGTGAAAAAAATCCAATAGCATTGACGCTATCTGTAGCGTGTTTCACAGCGACCGCAGTTCGGTACTTACGTAATCCTCTGTCAACGTAACGTCCCTGTCGTTTCTGCACCACCTCATAGGCCCGATTTTGAGGGTTTTCACGCTATTTGCGCTGCCACACTTGATTCCACTCCTATGCTTCATCTGTACTCTACCTGCAATGTGACACCTCAGCGGGTACGGAACACTGCGCTTTGCGCAACCTCCCAGAGAGCATGATAATTGAACTCCTCGAGCACATCAACGGGGGGGAACCATCCCACCCAAATGGAAGGAAGCCCTCGTCATCGTCATTCCCGAAACCCGACAAGCCGCCCACGACAGTCACTAATCTCCGTCCTAAGTCCATAACGTCCTGCCTCGGAAATCTCATGAAAAAATGGTCCTACATTGCCTCGGCTGGTGCCGCAAAAATCACGTCCTACTTGCGTTAACGATGGTAGGTTTTGGCTCTAATCTGAGCCCTCGGGACGTAACACGCCGGAAACAAGAAGACTTTTACGCCTTTTCAAGCACGGCCCAGCTAGGCACCATAGTCGGGATCGACATTCAAAAGGCTTTCGACAACGTGAATCAGGCTGCAATACTCGTCAACGTGGCTGAAACCTGTCCAGGAATACGTCTATTTAGATCCGTCAAAACCTTTCTCGCAGACCGCACCCTGCGCATTCAGTGCCCAAATGGAAAACCGTCCGACCTATATCCACTCACCAAAGGCGCCCTTAAGATTCCATACTCTCCCCAATCCTGTTTGACCTCGAAATAAAGAACCTCCCTTCAAAATTGGCAGTCATCCCTGGCCTCCACTGCACCCTCTAGGCGGATGACGTGACTCTCAGGTATACGACCGCAAGTCTAGGAAAACAAGAATTTATTCTCCAGAGTGGCATCGACGTCCTCAATGACCACGCAACAAGCATTAATCTGAACTGTTCACGAATAAATCCGAATTCATCTTTGTCACGAACAGCAACACCAAACGAGCTAACGGCTACAGAGACCTCATCAAGCTCCACATAGGACAAGACTGTTCCTCAGCGAACCCACATTAAGACCTACACATTATCTCTCAGCAAGATGGTCGAATCACAATATGGGCTCCCACCGTCCTCAGGCAAATCCAACAGATCCACCACATGATAAGACGCATCACGCGACAACGCCAAGAATTACGACAACATGAACTCCGAAAGGTCATCGAAGCCATGGTGTACACTTATCAACGCCTAACCGCAACATAACGCAGCAAGCTTCAGGCAGCCTTGCGGAAGAGCACCCGTTCGGCACTCGGTGTCGCCCACCTAAACGGTCAACATACAGAACGGAGGCACTGCCCTCTTCAATGCCCTCGAAGAGCGAACAGAAATTCACCACAAAACCCAACTCCACTGACGTACCCCCTCCAAAAGAGGACCATCCTCGAACTTCTTGACCATCGCCCTGCACAGTACCTCCAAAATCAACGTCTACCTCATTCCCAAACACATTGACACCGAGACGGACCAAAAACGCCGACAGGGCAGGGTGACATATCTACCCATACCCAGCAACCACCCCCCCCCCCCACACACACACACACACACGAGACCTATTACACGAACGCCAAAGTCCACCCCCACCAAGTCGTCACCGCCGTTGCAGGTCTCTACTCGACTTCCATAGGTCTCCACTCGGACGTCTCATCGCCAACCCCAGAGGAGGTTTTGGGCTATCACAGAAGCCATCACTCTCCACGGGCACTCAACCTCTGCTATCACCTTGAGCACGGAGGCCCAAAGAGCCCTCCAGGAATTCGAGTCCCAAGCGTTGACGGCCCATGTCCATATCCATATCCCAGGCTCTGACCCGCGACGGGGAACCCCCGGTTCACCCTATACCCTGGTCTGAACCATACGACCCCAATGAAGACAGAGCACAACAACACACAAAATGCAGGTGTCACCTGCCAAAAACAACGTTCCCAACGGTGCACTCTCCCATCTCCCTCCACGCTCCTCCCCAGGGCCGATGTAACTTACGTACGACAGGCCCAGACCAACTCTCTAATCCGCGACCTCGTTCACCCCCACATCCAAGGGCGTCTTGGACAACCCAAGCGCCAAGACTGTGGAGGCCCCACCTCCAACACCAACACCTACTGAGAATGCACCTGAGAAACCTCCTCTCCTACCTATCTCCCACTCAACCTCTTCCCTCCACCCATCCCCTACTTCTGGGCGAACTGGGCCGCTCCCTCCCACGACCTTCAAGAGACCCTCTGACCTCTGCAAGCTCAGCACATACGACTGATATTGTCCCCAACAGACATCTCCTCCCATGACCCCCGGCTGATGAAGATGACTGGTACAATCCAAACAGGAGACTTCAGAACCCGTAAAGTCACACACCTCCGCAATATGGCGTGCGGTGGTCCGCCGCCGTCCGTGTTTTGGTCGTAGGTAATGCTTCCCTCCGCCAACGTCCGCTTCTTTTCTTCACGGAGGCCTAGAGCATGTTCATCACGTGGGTGCGGACAGACTCTCAAACGCTCTGCTGGCTGTCAGTCAAGGCCACCATTGCTGTTTTAGGCTGAGCCAAGCCAACACCTCCTAGAAATAAGGCCGTAGCGCTCTTCTCGTGACGTCGCAAAGGAAGGCCATCGGGGGCGCGCGTCGAAGCGAAGGCAACGCGCGTGGATCGACCGTCGTAACGCGCTTTTCGTCACATACGCTTGTCTTATTAGCTAAAATAAAAGCTGCACATAGCAACGGGTCTAAGAAAAACTTTTATTACACGGGCGACACATTACACCGCTAAATAATCGGTACGAAATGGCACGAGGTATGCGTAGAAGACGTCTATAGAAAAATGTGATTGTTTTAAGGCGAAGACATTGGGTCACGTAAATATTGCTGTAGGAATGCATATTTCATACAGAAGTACTTCGACAAAGTGGCTAGACACGCAGTGATTGAACAGAGCAATACAGATCAGTTAAAAATCAGGTAGACGTAGCCAACGCGGACACGGCTCGACAAGTGTCACTTACGATCATGTAAGCGATGTTATCGCGTGCAGTCACTGAATTAAAATTAATGTAATATCGATCGAATGACAATATGGGGTCGACAAATCAGCTTGCGACGCTCGTATAATCACTCAACACAGCGAGCTGATTAAATCCCGTATCGTTTATTCAACATACATTAGCTTTTCCGTACGTGGCAGGGGGTACTAAACTTACTATTTACAGTCAACTAATTTACTTCTCCCTATGGGCTCGAGCTGCCTAAGAACAAAATATAACCTATTTTGTATACAATAATACTATTACCTTAATACATTTAAGATTCTAGTATAAACGCGGTAAAGGCAATAAAACGACATTAGTATAAATAAACACATAAGCACAAACAACGCAATTTCAATACTCACACAAACTTGTTATTTACCTTCCAGTAAAAACTAGAATATTACCACGCATATTTACAAATGTCAACGCAATAGCAAACGAATAACGACGAAGAACAAGATTCCATTCTATCACAAGATTAAAAAAAAATCGACTTCAGCACTTTACTTGCGTCTTACATGACCAAGAAAGCCCGTAAATAGGTTGTTTCTGAACTGTCGATCGTATCCATACGTCCCACAATATCATTACGAAAACATTTGAACAGAAACTTCAAGAGGTCTCTCTCTGTCGAGAGAGAGGTCATCGACGAGTGTCATCGCTTACTAGTTGCAACACACGTCACTCAAACCGTAACAGGACTTGTTCCGCGAATCCACGTAAATGCCGTAGTAGCAAGCGAACACAAAAAAAAAATACCCGGGACTGCGGTGACGACAAAAAAAAGACCGGTAGGAGGATCAACAGAACCACCCACCCACCCACCCACACACACACACACACACACACACACACACACACACACACGCACACGCACACGCACACGCACACGCACACACGCACACACACACACACACACACGCACGCACGCACGCACGCACGCACGCACGAACGCACGCACGCACGCACGCAAGAGCAGCGGCAGCAGTGTGGGACGAGAGGCTTAACATTGTCGACTCATCTCTTTCTTGTGTGCGCTCTCTGCGGCAATAACTCGATTTTGTTTTCGGTTCCTTTCCCTCCTGAAATGTATCAGCGTTCCTCTCCACACAGTCAGCAGCTCACACACCACGTAAATTTACCAGAATCGGAGCCCGTATGAGGGCAGATGTCGCATCAGAAATTCGGAGCCGGTTCATTCGAAAAGTGTGGGGAGCTGCTGTGGCTGTGCGCAATCCCGCGGTTACGGGGATAATCATAAATATAAATTTGGTATTTTCAAGCTTGGTAAGACGTTGTATATTACGTTTATATTATATATATAATAAATTGTACAAGACTGCGCTTTCAAAACACATATTAATTTCGGATAAACGCGCACGAACATTACCGCGCCGCTCGAGAAGAAACATTTTTTTTCACGCCGATACCAGAACTTTTCACACGTAGTTGCACCATGGCCTTCATTCTTCCAACATTGTGACGTAACCGCTCGGAGCGCTACGGCCTTATTTTTAGGAGGTGTTGGCCAAGCTGGGTCTCCCGAAACAGGAAAGGGAAGGATACGAATCCAAGGACGCTTAGGACGTTTAGGCCGCTTAGGCCTTCCTCCCGTGGCGACGTGGGCTTGAGAGTGGCAGAATAGATGGTCGATGCACATCATTCACAGGTCGTGCGCTGCATCAAACCTGACGTGCACCGACGTCACAGAAAAGCAGACGAAGCAAGGAGAAAAGCCGCGATGTTTTTGAGGTTGATGTCCAGACAGAAGAGGAAGTGCAGAACTTCAACTTTCACTTCATATGGCTGAGAAATGACGGTTCACGCTATCTGAAGTACCTTGTTTGGACACCCTTTTACAGGGAAGACTAACACGACTCGGCATGGAGTTGTTAAAAACAAAGTTGATTATCTATCTTTCTCTCTCTATCTACCTCCTCGGGCGCGCCCTAACTGATAGTCGCGTCATACGGGTCGGTAACTTCCCAAAATCCCATACGGCTTGAAAGTTTGTCTGATCGGATGGTCGTGCACATGCGCCGGCACAACAGGGTGTTGACTACATACCACATCGAGGACAAGGCCTGTGCATTATGTCATCGTTAGTGGATACGGGAATCGCCCCGAGTAGCAAACACTCTGAAGCTCGACGAGTCACGCCGTAAAACAGAAAACGCGTTCGTCTCGGGTCGCGCTCGTTTTGAGTGGCACCACGATGCGCTGGCGGCGATTCTCACGCCGGCTGTACGGCACTTCGCGGATCCACTAGTGATAATTTTAGGGGGGGGGGGAGCGTGCCTTGTGATGTTGTAGGTGTTGTAAGAGTAGCTGAGGGGGGAGGAGAGGGCCAATCGTGTGCACGCACAGCGCGCATTGGTTGGGAGCATGCCTTGTCTTCTAGGTGGTATAGCTAGAGCTAACATTTCCTATTGGCGGCCAGAACCGCGACTGAGAAGAAGCATCTGGATGTCACGTGGTACACGATATGTGGGGATGCCGGGTTTGTTTTCATCACGCGCGCCATAGCGGTATGGCGTGATCGCTTGCTCTTGGTTGCGGCGCGGTGGTTCGTTCTTGTGCGGTAGCCGGTGCTACAACCAACGCGATTCAAAAAAAGGAGTAAGTTTCCATCTATATCCAAGAGAACAACACTGGGGGAAGAGATGGGATTAAAACAACGCGAAAACGTGTGGGTGAGCGCGATGGTGAACTCCAACCACTTAGCATAAGCCTTCACGACGAATCGGGTTGTAATTTGTTTGATGTTTGGCTTTTTGTTTCGAGTGTGTCTGTTTGGTCCTTCGTTCGTATTTCACTGGCGGGACTCGCCGCCGACGATAATCCAATAATCGGCCTTACCTTTTACTCCCTACCTGAATTTCTTTCTCCGTGTCTTCTGTGTCACCTGTCGCACTGCTAAGTTAAAAGAATAAACAGTCCAAAGCGAAAGGGCCCTCATGTGTCTGTTCAACAAATCGGATTTCGAGGATTTCACGTTTGAACAAGTTTTGCCTCTTTTACGATGCAGTAACTGCGGCGCACTGTTGTGGTAAAAAAAATTGTGAAGTAAGTTTAATTACATGTAGATGTCATTGAAATATTTTGTGCGTTCAAACGCGCACTGCTGGAAGTTTCTGCTCAATAATACGAGTGCTAAATGGGTTTTGTAGACGGCTTATGGTCAACAGGGCGAAATGACATGTAACTTTTCAATATACTAGCCGTGATCCTGGAGATCGTTGTGTTTTATTGAGAGTAAATATAAATAAACCGGAAAAGTGCTTTTATTGTTCAGAGATTCAATATAACAAATTCCGCATCTCCTCCTTTCTTAACTATATTGTCATACAGTCACGAGAGTTATCGGTATACTTATTGGAGTTCAAAACAACCTGAAGTGTAAGGTGTTTTCTCATGACACCTTCCTTGGAACCTGTGGGTGCGTCAAAAGTTGTGTTTTCCTAGGTGCATGTTACCGGCCGCCAAAATCAAATCGATGTGATTTTTCTTTAATTCGTATAAAGTTGTTTGGGGCATTGAACAAAAAATTATCTAAATGATAATCTCATATTAGCAGGTGACTTTAATTTTTCCGGCACCGATCCGGTAACTCTTGAAGTACATTCAAGTGTACAAATTCTGGCCATTGCAATGATTTTCTTGCCTTGGCAGAGTATTTCGGATTGCGCTCACTTGTAAATTCCCCTACCCGCAGTGACGTGGTGTTAGATCTATATTTTGTTAATAATCGGGGCCATGTAAGCGCCATGAATATTCTTGACTTTATTAGCGATCATGCAACTGTGCCGGTCATTTTGGGGTTCCTGTTTCGTTCACAGCACCGTCAAAATTGTCCGGATTATGCCCCAGGGGGAATAATGAAGCACACAAGGGTAAAACATGTACAAAAAAACAGCAGCATTGCGAAACAGCTGTAGTTTACGAGACGCTAACGACGTGCGGGAAATCATATATCAACAAGAAGGGGGGATACGTAAACGAGGGGGCTAGGGAGCACAACCTTCATGTAATGCGGTCTCCTTCGAGAAAGTTGGCCGTTCATTGCGTCAGTTGCACATGCTCTCCCGTACTTGATAAAACACAAATTTTGGGAACGTAAAAAAATAATAGAAATCTTTTAGGCTTTTACAGTCAGGGTGCAGGGCGATGAAGCAGGTATCAGCTGATCGTCAATCACTTTATCACATTCAAAGTTTGAATTCATCTCGCGAGAAGTTTGATTTCAGGAGAATGGTTCTCCTGGGGGTGTATATATGTTCGTCTTTTCTGAATAAAAAATTCCATTGACAGTAGCGCATCGTTTCATCGAATTGTTCCAGTTGTCCTTGTTTTTTGGCGCTTTTCGAGTCTAAGGGAGAAAACCGGGACTACCATGGTGCCGTTGATTGTTTTCCAACGAACTAAGACGAGGACTTTTTCTCAAACTGTCATAGCAAGTCTGAAAAATATACGTGAAATTGAAACATTAGTTAGCTAAAAAAAATAGCATCTTCACCGCGCTTTGCCCGGGACAAAAAAAAATAAGAACACTCAAGCTGGTATAATTGAAGCCTGATATCAAAACCTGCCAAAAGCAATATTTCCAAACGTCCTCGACAAATAAAAAAAAGTGTTATAAAAAATAGACAAAATGAAAAGTTACTATCGAGACAGCGAGGCTGAACGAAGACCGATTCAGCTATGAAAAGTGGCATCGGTTTCCAGGGAGTTTTCACTTTGGGTTGTGCCAGTCTTCCGCTAGATGGCGAAACGAATCTTCTCGTCGCGAACAGATAAAAGCGACTGCTCTCGCCGTGTTCTCCCCATAGGCAGCCTGTAATGCTGTTTGGTTTAGCGCCATCTAGCGACTGAAACAAGAAACATTGGGTATCCTTGGTACTGGCGGCAGCATTGTTCAAACGTGAGCTATTACTCTTGTGGCGCCGCTTAGCCTAGTGTCTGAAGCAAGAAATACTGGGTATCCCACGAAGCCGTGATCGCGTAACATTCCAGTGCGGTGGAAGCTACGGCCCTGGCAGGCCAATCGGAACGTCACTACGTATCATCGGAGTGAGCTTTTACTACAATGAAGTATCAGGCTTTTCGCTGCGTCATGCTCCAATATATGTGCGCTGCGCTGGTATGCGTAGCACATATCGAAGCCGCAGGCACGCAATTGGGGGCTTATCGTTCACCCCTTGCCAAGTTACAGCGAGACAGGGTATAACCGTGGGCTCTCACTCTGCTGGCGCCGCCTGGCCGTTGCCGGCTGGCTATTGCGACGCGGGCTGTGCGTTCGCTAACCGAAGCTGCTGCGGCATTTCTAGCTTTTTTTTTCGTATTCTGTTATTTATTATGTCTGACTATTGACGCTCGCTGCCAGAGCTCGAGCAGCAGTGATACAGCGAGAAACGGTGCCTTGGCGGGGTGCCTTCGAGGATGTCTACGCCATGAGCACGGAGCACTGACGCTCCGACGTCAAATCGCCCAAGTTGCTGCCGGCAACATCGGTGGCGCAGATTGTCGTTTACCTGGTATTTTTGCCGAGCTAATTTACGGGCCGACACGGTGCAAGGATACACGTCTCTCGAGGGATTCAAATACTTTGAGTCTGGTAAGAACGAATTGAGCGCTATACGTGCGAATATATCGGGAGTCGTTCGTGTCGGAAACCAAATTGCATTTTTACACTCCAGAAGCTTGGTACGAGACAGCAAGCTCTGGGAGCCTTAAGGCGCCGCGTTGTGCGTCGTCCGAGCCAAGGTGATGCCGACGCAGCGGGCAGCTGTTATACCTTACGACGCATTGGTGTAGAGAGCAACCAGGAACGTTTGGGTGGCAATTTGTGTGCAAACAATGTAGGAACGATGTCCCTGAAGGTCTGGATCAGATGATGTTCCTACGCATAGGAGTGCGTCAGTGCTGGGAACAACGATTGCAGTGGAAGCTACGCACTTACTTTCAATGAAGGCTTACCACACAAGCGGTTATCCGTGCGAGGCGAACTTTTTTTTTTCGATCCACGCAGGTTATTCATTTATTCCGTCCGTGAGCGTGCACCTAAACCTTGTGGAAGCTTGATCCACTACTTTTGCAGTACCTTTCGGCCCAACCAAAAGCCACGGAGCTTTGCGGCAGGTCGAAATGCTCCGTCGTACGTGCAAAGCGCCCGCTTTTATGCCCGCACCTCGCCCGCCTGGCCGATTCGGAGCGATCGCAGCGCCGCCGCAGCTCAGTGGCATCAATCCCGCGCGTCGGTGTATAGACCATTGCATCACTTATCACCCGGGCGAAAAATGCCGAGTCGTTAAACTGTGGACGCATTCGCAGTGTCGGATACACCGCACAGCAGAGCAACAGCGCATACTCAGAAGGCGTTCCACAGCCCAGCAGACAAAGATGGCAGCGCCCAGAAGGCGATTTTTGCAAAGGTCTATAGACCAACGCGCTGCTCTGGCGTCTCCCAGCTGCGGTGGCGCTGTTGTCGGCAAGGCACACGCGCAGACGCTTTACTCCCTGTGAATTTGCTTCTGGGCACAAGAAGTGCCCATACCTGTTGGCAAACGCTGGTTTGTTCGTCAACAGCGTGTTAATGTGCAGTCACTGTCAAGGTTAGGTTCACGGGGCGTCTCCCTTGAACGCCCAGCCTTTAGCACGCGCTCATTGGCTTTCGCTGTGCTTGGGCTTCGTGTGGACGCTCGAGGCTCAGAAGACAGAGAAGTGTCATCGAAAATAGACAGGAAGTGAATATATATCACCTTTAATTCACTAACATATCTTCCCTCGACTTATAAAGTTTATTTTTTGTAGCTCAGTTGGTAGAACGGTTGACTGCAGCAGACACGATTGCTGTCATCAATAGGTCACTAGTTTGAATCCGGCTCGACACACGAAATTTTTGTTTTCTTATGAATTCAGCAGCGGGTGCACGTTGGAGCCTCAGGTGCGGTGGCATTGAGCGATAATGTGATTGATGACATTCTTGAGGGTTTTCGCGAAGGACATGCATGAAATTTCCCGGGGAGGTTCCCACTAAGAGCTGTCGCTAGAAAGTAGGAGACGAACAACTGTACATACTGTTCTTTTTCTTCTGTTTTAAACTGTACTAGTTGACAACAGTCCCTTTCCTAATAGTCCTGCCCACATCACAAAACCACGTTCATTTCAAATGTCTGGGGAGGAGGGACAAAGTGTTTTTATTTTTTGTGAGCTCTGTTTGTGTTGTAATTAAGGCCTGTTCATACAAACAACGCAGCTATCTCAGTGCTATACACAGAGCGCTAACTTGAAGCTATATCAGCGTCTTGTTGCATGTCACCCGGCCTTTCCCTGTTTGTGCTCATAATGAGGCTCTCAACAGGCGCTAACAGTAGAGCTGACGCCGCGCGGATTTTGTGCTATCTCAGCGCTGCGCTTCCTGTGTGAACAGGTATTTATGGTAACAATATTAGCTCTAGCGATTGGCGCCGAAATGTTGGCACAATACTAAACTGGAGTTACCACGTCGAGGAATGTTTTTTTGCTTGCTTTGCCTTTTGTTTTGAAGCATCAAAAAAGTGAATAGGCGAGCAAAACTTGCGTGTTTTTTTTTCTTTCTTACAGATATATTTTCTATTTTCTTGCTCCCTCATTGACACATAACATTCTTATCGGTGGAACTGAGTTTACTAATATTAGTTCATATGTAGATAATATTGTATATTTATCTTCAATTGTATGGATTCATTTTAACTAAAATATTTATCTCTAGAATGTCTCACCTTTAGATCATAATTCGCCAATATTGAGCAACTCAGTGCTATGAATCCTCCGCTTATGCCACATGGAATACATGGAGGTATCATAACTCTGGATGTGGTCGTTTATCACGAACTGTGGCCCTGTCTTCCTTTACAGATAAACTTGTGGGCTCAAGATTGGGCAGAACAAAACGCTGCTCAAGACATGATGGAACACCGATCGAACAATCCTTATGGCGAAAATCTTTATATGTTTGGGCCATCACCGGCTCCTAAAGGACCAAATCGTTAGTGATCATGATATCTTAAATTATTCTTTTCGCACACTTAAACACAATACAAAAACGTGGGGATACCAACCGAGAATCGCAACAACTCAATTTTTTAACGAGGATGTCGAATGTTAAAGTTAACGGCTCTACACTCAATCCGTCGTCAGAATTCATAATATTTACACTGACGTTCTGTTACGTTTATAAATTGGTACTGAACGAAACATCTGCAAAATGTTACTCCGGAGGCTCTTGAGAAGGGTTCATTTCAGTTAGAAATCCATCTGGGAGTTCACGTGTGCTTTGTGCTATGTGATTTGGGATGAAGACGGAACGTTTGTAAAGTAAAAGAAATCATATGTTTGCAAAACTGGGACAGCTGAAAACAAATATATTAGAACGAAAAAAGTGCGAGCAGAAAGTTAGGGTAAAAAAGAAGAGAGAGAGAGAGAGAGAGAGAGGGGAGAAGACGAAGAGCAAGAGGACATCAGAGCTAGAGCTTTGGTTGGAATAATTAGGGGGTAGATGCCAAGCTAGCTGCCCCAGCAGCACGGAATTTGGCCAAGCATTGGCTAATGGCTGGCGGTGGTCTTTTGGCCAATGGCCAAAGAAAGGTCTTTTATCGGATAATGCTTGGCCGATGGCTGATGACCAGTGGTCATTCGCAAATGGCCAGAGAAAGGCCAGTCATCGACCAATGGCTGGCCACTGTCTGGCCGCTGGCCCAAGGTCTATTGCCAGCCATCGGCCGATGATTGGCAAAGTCTGTGCTGCTTGGGTGCATTTGTTTCTAGTCACTCGTCGAACGGTTTCGAACGCATTCGAGCGACAAGTAGAGAAAAGAAAAGTTCGCCTTTCATGTGCCCACTAATATAGCCTCCTCTATACTCACAAAGCCTGGCAGTCCGACGACGCAACCATAGAGTGCCCGGTCGCAGATTTGGAGCGTGAGAATCTGGCACCACAGAGCATGAAAGAGCCATTTCTCAGGGAACCTGAAACTCCCTTAGGGGAAACTGGACGTCAGCGCACAGCTTCTGCCGCGACAAGAATCCGAAACACATTTGTTCGCTCGGGAGAAGTGTGTCCCGGCGTCTCGCCGCAGCGGGGCGCCAGTCACGTGGCTCTCCTCTCATCCGTTATCTGCCGCTCCACGTTTTTCATTTCGGTGGCCGATTCTCATGGCGATCTGCCAGGCTTTGTCAGTATATAGAAGGCTATGCCACTAATCATTCCAGTCAGAGCTCTGGGCTCTGGCGCCCCCGTGCGCTTTTATTTCCTCCTCTCCCTCAAGTTCTACTTATATAGGACAGACGGAGGAGCAAACGGTGGGAGCAGCAGATCATTGAGAAGGCTCAAAGCTCAAGGAATCTGCATAAATCAGAAAGAGAAATACCTAAGTAATGGGAAACATTAATTCGGTAATGCTTCCCAGCTAACCTACAGCATGACGGCGATTTATCACATAAACAACAAAAACCGCACTACAAGATGCAAGTTCGTAAAGACGTTACATGGTTTATTGACTGATAACACATATATATTTGGCCATTGACTGCCCATCAGCTTAGTTAAGTAGTTTGGCAACTCAGTTTGGCAATTCCCAACAAAATAATTTACCATACAATTGCGGCGAGTGGTGCATTGATTTCTTTTAGAATATCGAAAACTAAACGCTCCTTAATCAACTCCTTAATCAAATGATTCAAATAAAGGCGCAATGTTTCTACGAACCAGCATAGCGTTAAAAAGTGTTCATGGCAATGCGAAAAAAAAAAAAAAAAACATTGTCGGGGTAAGCTTTTTTCGAAGGTTTGACAATAAAAAAGAAAAATATATATATATAATTGTGACGTTGCTCTAGGTTCTGTGGTGCCCAATAAAATGCCTCAATGGTCCAGAGGGCACTTTTTACTTTTACCTTTAAAAGGCTACACCGTACTTAGCCATAGGAACCTTATCACATTTTATTCAAAAGGTTTAGAAAAAAACAGCGAGTTTTTCATTTTATAGGGTCACAAAACGAATGCACTATCTAGCGGCACCTTTGCGTTAAATTACACGGTGGAAACATTCCAAACTGTTTTCTGCTGATTTACTATAACGTTTGTTAGATGCACATGACCCTCACTGTACTCATACCAAAAAAGTAAACACAACACTTTAAAAAACATGAAAAGGACAAAAACTGCATTTTTAGAATGCCTGGATGAAAAAACATACATAATAAAAATTTCACAATGAAATCAAATTTAACAGCTATATTTATGGCGCCTAACAAATTTGTAGCTGAAGCCCGCGTGAGGCCGCAGAAGAGTGGCCGCTATAATCACGTGGTGCTTGAGCTCTTTCGGGAACATCCGATGGGCTCTAAAAGTTACTTATTAATCTTCGTTTGAAATGCAACAAAGAAACGAAGATTAATAAGTAATTGTTAGAGCCCATAGGAAGATCCTGAATGAGCGCAAGCACCAAGTGATAGACCTGTGCGCCGGTCAGAAATTGACGGCGGCGTCGCTGAACAGCTCCGGCACTTGCGGCAGTGGCGACGCAGAGCGGGGGCGCACAGGTCGACCACGTGGCTAGTGGCGGCTTCCGCGGGAAGCGAACTAAATTCCGTTTCGCGCCAAAAAATATAACTCTAGATTTTTTTTATTTTCCCCCGTTCTAAATTTATTTTATGACGTCCTTTTTCCATTGAGGCTGTTTATACAAAAAAGTCTTTTTTTGTTGCATATGTCCCTTCAATGTTTTTTTTAGAAAAACAAACTTTTCATATCATTGTCCTAATTTTTAAATAATAAAAATCGTATAAAATTTAAAATATAAATATTTACGAGTTATGTCTTGCGATTAAATTCCAGAATAAAAATAAAAATTGAGATTTGATTATCTCTCTTAAAGATAGATGGAAATGCAAACATTATTGGGAAAACAAAACTAACGTTATCAAAACTAAACATTATTTGTGGGATTCCATACGAAAAATATATCAAGAAAAATGACTAAAGTTGATACATTGTAGATGACATGCGTAAATGTTACTTTAGTAAATATTTTTATTACTCCTCCGATTTCTCTTCAACTTTCTTACTAAAGTTAGTTCCAAATTGCAATAACCTGCCCAAATAAAAACTATAGAATGTAGACGGTACAATGCATTTAAGCGGTAGTGCAATAATCTTCCCAATTTACCTGCGTAAGGAATAAAATCACCACGTAGTATGCAATAATGCAAAGCTGTCTGATCAGCAAGAAACATATCTTTCAAATTACATGCCACTTAAAAATACAACTCATAGAAAATGCTTTTTCGACAGCTGGCTTCGCCCGCGTTCAAGTCCTAAAAATTGTATATTTATTTTCCGTTTAGCAAAAGATGTGGTCTCCGCCTGGTACGATGAGATCAAGGACTACGACTTCAATAATGGGGGGTTCAGTGGCGCCACTGGCCATTTCACGCAAGTAGTGTGGAAAGAATCCACAAAGTTGGGCTGCGGCTGGGCACGTTCAACTAGGGATAACATCTACGTCGTGTGCAACTACAGTCCACCTGGAAATTACATGGGCAAATTCAAGGAAAACGTCCTCAGAAAAAAATAAATTTACAATATTGATATTACAGGTTCGCCTTTGATTTCAAAACAAAATTCAATATAATCGAACGAACATTTAGTCTAGATATACCGCTCGAAATAAGCTCAGCAAGCTTGTCATTTTTTTAGACAGAACACCAAATTAAATACTGCAACATTCTCAAGAGGTTGCTGCCGAAAACGTTTCATCGCTAACCATGGAGAGATGAAGCCCCAATATATTACTAACGAGACTATCACTACCACATTGGTTTCATAAATAAAAGTTCGTAACGTTTTTCGTTTTCTTTCTAAGCTTTCAGCGACGCGCGAACATTTCTCGCCACGAGACCCTTCTTGCCGAGGCAACGCAAGTGGACGTGACCGGTCGACCGGTCGCGTCGCATTCTCAATTTAAACAAATCTGAAATGTTACTTTGGACCAAAATCTTGGTTTTTTTTTTTTTTTCTTCTCAAGTTACAGCATTTCGTGTGTGAAATAAATATTGTTACTGTATCTTGGTGGCATTGAAAGCGCGAGACTCTTGGGCTTTTGCGTCGCGGCAGAGACACGCTATTCTAAAACTCTCATGTGTAGCGTGCGCTACACAAGCGATAAATTTAGCCCTATCATGCGCTAAAATTGCATGCGTACGTTGTTCTAAAACTCTCTTTTTTCTCGTACGAAACGGTGACTCGCAAAGAAAGTAAGAACACAGTGTTACCGCCTTTATTTCAACAATGTACACAAATGCAGGCTTGCGTTGATGAGGCCTGAAAACCGAAACTCGCGTGTCGTGATTGCGCCCGCTACCCCCCAACCTCGTTGTCACATTTCTGCGAAAAGTCCCTGAAATTGACAGCAAGCACACAAAAATGACACCGATACAATTATGTTGTAGAATATCACCTTATTTAGTAAGAACTGTGTTTACATGTATTAAAAAAAAAAAAACTTTTTTCGCCCGGAAAAACTAAATATAAACTTTTAGATCTGGTGACAATGTATTTTTGCCGAATCTTTTCCGAACCTTTAAAACAGTTCGGCAAAACGTTGGCTTGGCAAAGTCCTAAGATTCGGCGCCGAATTTTCGGTACGGCAAACGTTCGGCCCAACACTAGTTAAAAGCTCCACTGCAATCTTGGAGACATCAGGGCCCGCTTTCGCGAAGACCGACTTCAAGCCAACTACGGCACCAACCACTGGAAGCCAACCACGGGGATGCTGAACTCCCTGCGTCGCCAGAACTTCGGCCGGCTTGTCTATAAGCCGTAAAAGAAGGGAGTCCTCGCCAGGTGCTCGAGACCCACCTGCTAGAAGTAAGCAGCCCATGGCGGCTCCGTGAAGACCACCGTGGCGCTGACCGCTGTTAGGCCTAAGACATTACCCCCTCTTCGACCTCAACATGAACCCCTCACCCTCGTCCACAAGCTCTATTTCAAGCACCACCACCATTATTTTTTAAATTCCCCTGTGCAATGCCATCTTATCACCGTTGAACTGGGCGCCGCGGGCCTTCACGGTATGGCTACTTGCCATTGTGCGGCGCCGCGGCCAAGGTATATGTACAGATGTTAGCGAAACTTGGGCCAAAACACCGTACAAAACAAATTGCCAGCGACATCAACCTAGAGGGTCACGTGGTTACGGTGCGTTTGAAGCGCTACCAGGAGACGTTATAGCAAACTGTATACAAATAAAATTATATTAAATTAAATTATAGTAGGTTGTATTTTTAAATTTTGTATATTACTGTTAGTTATCTGAAATAAGCTTTATTGCCCTCGAAAAAAGCAGAAATAGGTCATTTACTAATAATATAATAACTTGTTCTTAGCGCCCTCTGAACTCCACAAGCAACAAGGCTGGCTTGTAATAGCGATAATTTGAAGAGGCCTCGGGCTGCGCAAAAAGGCCGGCTTTTGACGTCCGTCTGCTTGTTGTTTCTCAGGATTCCACGTGATTTTTTAATTGTTCTACCAATACTTTCCACAGTTTGAAAAGTTATGTTCGCTCAGCGTGATCACCCCAGTTACGTGCGCGGGAGCGTAACGTCAGAGTGATATAGGATCAGTAGCCTTCGTGCGGTTGGACGCAGCTACGTCCGACAAGATCAACATCCTTTAGGACAATGAGCTCCGCACGTTATGCAACGAGACGTTGCTCCGTAGTAGGACGCCGAAGGATCAGTCGCCTTTGTGCGGTTGGACGCTGCTACGTCCGACGGGCTCAACGTCCTTTGTGACAATGAGCTCCGCACGTTATGCAACGAGACGTTGCTCCGTAGAAGGACGCCGAAGAGACGACCGCGCGGCTGTCGTCTCGCTGCATCGGTTTCCCATCGACACTTGAAGGTGAGAATCTTACTGTCAGTGAGATGCCTGCTGTGTTGTGTTAAGTGATGCCATGCCCCCCTTGGAAAGTATTTTCCTATCTGCTGTTTGGTTTCATAAATCTATCACGGTTGGCTGGATGTGCACAATGACAAATAACAAAGCTACACTCGGCCCACCACTGGACTGCCTGGAGGCGTGGCGTGTTTTTACTAGAACTGTTTAGCTTTCAATTCGCTCGTCCTTTCCACAGTTGTTTGCGCTTATTATGAAATCGCCGAGGATAATCGAATTTACCTGTGCTGGTTTGGCCTACAGGAGTATGGGGTCATAATCATCGACGCTCTAACCAATATATTAGTATGTTATCAAACTTTTTGCTGTTCTTGGTTTTAAAAACCTTGTACAACTTGAGAAGGAATGCAAGTTCTTATTGGCTACCATTTACATGTTTATAAACATTCTTGGACTTTACTAATCTGGGTTATTTGTCACCTTGCAGAATCACGCAAGGGCCGCCGCATTGACAAGAGAAAGATGGACACACTGAGAGCCAAGGTACGACAGATCCAACAACGAAACAAGAGGCTGCAAAGAAGGCTGCAACGGCAGCGTCAGATGAGGACTGTTGCTGAAGTAGTTGAGAGTATCCGCGTTCATGTGTCGCCAGCCGTCGCTGCACTCGTTGAGGCCCAGCTTAGGATGAGGGATGTAAGCGGGTTCGGTCGAGGATGATGCAGCCAGAACAAGGCTTTGGCTTTGGGCCTCTTTTTCATAGCCCAAAAGGCTGCAAGTATTGTAGGCGACTGCTTAGGTTGTCACGAGTCCGATCACTGCAGCTGTGGCTTCAGTGTGTTCCACTGAGAGTTGGATATTACCCCGACATTTTCGAGCGGGTAAAGAGGCGAGCAACTTCCTTTTCACGAGCCGATCGGGCCGGCGGCATAGTCTTTGATGAGATGCACACTAAAAAAGAGGTCTCAGACAACCCCTCATCTGACAGGTTCGAAGGACTTGAAGAGCATATTATTGATGCGCAAAATGCAAACCTGTCAAACACGGCTGTCGTGTTTTTGGCAAAAAGAATCCAAACACCATGGAAGCAGCCACTTCGCTACTTTTTTGCTCATAAGGGCACGACTACCATTGTCCTCCAGGATCTTCTTTACCAGTGCTACAGCGTCCTTGTGGATGTTGGCCTGGAGCCAGTAGCTGTGGTATGGGATCAGGGGAGCCAGAACGTTTCTCTTTTTTCACGCCTTGTAATTTCCGAGAAGCCTTACATATATGTCAATGGAAAACCTCTCTTTTTCCTTTTTGATGCTCTGTACCTGCTGAAGTGCCTCAGAAACATGTTGTTTAAGTATTACTTCAATGTTTGTGATCACGTAGTGAAAACCTCGTACATAAAGGAAGCTCATGCAAAGGACCGGACACTTGAGATCCGTTCTATGCCCAAGGTGAACGAGAAGCACTTTAATTTGACGTTCTGCTAAAAGATGTCGGTGAAACTAGCGGCCCGAGTGTTTAGCAACACTGTGTTGCTGCAATGTATGCCTTTCTAACGTTCCAGCAATTGCCAGCTGCTGCTATTCACTCAGCGAGATTCATTGAAAAAATCGGCCATCTCTTTGACAACCTAAATAGCTCGCACAAATTTTCCAAGACGCCCTTTGCCTCTGCACTGCATGATGGCTCTGTCCATGAGGAGTTTTTCAAAGAATGCATTGAAGTTACTGAAAACCTGCAAGCACTCGGATGTAGAAGGCAGCCAAACTGCATTCGTGGCTTCTGCTTGAATATGCAAGGTCTCTGAGGATGCTCTGCGATCACCTCACAGTTAATTATGGTTTTACCTAGCTTTTAACCCGCCACTTGAACTACTGTAAGTGCCACTGTATTTCAGTGTGAAAGGCACTGCTGACTCGGACTTTGGAAACCTGTCAGTTCCCTTCCCTTCTTTCACATCATTCGTTGAGTCTTGTGAGCGTGTTTTTCGAGGCAAGCAACAACAACCTCATTCCAAAGGAGGGCATAGGGCGTACTCTTTGTGTACTTTTTTATCAGGAGGTCCAAACGTATCTTGCTGTGTGCAACCACGATGTGTATGACAATTTGTTTCTACTCTTTGCTAAAGTCAAACTACACTGGTTTGCACGAAAAAAGAAACAACACACTGAACTCGTTGATGCATCAGCAAAGTGTAAAGCTAAGCAACAAATGCAAAGGCTAAGCACGTGAGACCACACAGAGTACAATTTCAAAGCAGTATATTTGCTTTTCTAGGCTTTCGTATGGTGTAAAATACTTAATTTTCGTGGGCTCAATATTTCGTATTGTGTCTTTTTCGAGAAAATCTGGCGGGCGTAAAATTTCGCGATCAAGAGTGATATTTAATGCTTTCATATCCATGGATGACTTTTTTTTTTCGATTTTTATCAAATTCTGAAGTTCTCCAAAAATAGGTTATCGCGATAATTAAGGTGCTTACAGTGTTTTGAATTACAGACTGCTCATGTGGTTTCGTCACTGATTCAAATCTCTGGTTTTAAGGTCCTAAAAACACTGGCCTATGCCGTGCAGCGTACTGGAGTGCTCCAAAATAATATATGCGTGCACGGAAGGCTTCAGAGTACGCAGCACCATCCTAGGCAAGTTAAAAAGTTTTCTGAATGATCGCACCTTGCCCAAGAATGGCAAAAAGACAGCTGTTATTTTTTTCTGCTTTTTCTAAAGTGTTGAACACAGCTTTCTTCGAAACAGTTTAAAATATGGGATATTGATGGCTGTTCATAAACTGACAATGCCCACACAACAGGCAGCCAATTGTACAGTGTGTTATGTGTTATCCTGTCATAATGTGATCTATGTATTCATCTACTAGTTTTCTTCTACCTTAAAACTAGATACTGATTGTATGCTTCTGATGAGTGTCCTGGTTGAGTGGTTGTAAGCAGTTGTATGTGAATAAAATGTTAGTGCAACATTCGACTTGCATTAGAAGTACTGTCGTGTGACTTTAACGCTAACACACTCGAGCAACGGTATTGTTATCCACTTTTTTGTGAGGTCAGTCACCTTTAAGCCGCACCCATTTTCTTAAATGAAGGAAAAAGCAAAACGCGGTTCTTCAAAGTAGTTCTGTGGGATGAAAAAAAAAAAAAAAAAGATTCTCGAAGCGATCTGCCTAAAAAAGGCGGCTGCGTAAAAGAAAACGATTTTCGCGCAGAAATAAGGCTCCAAACGAGATGGTGTAGATTCAAGAAAACGAAAAAACAAACAAAAGAAAACAGAAAAAAAACCGAGACTTTAGGCAAGAAGTTCGACACACTAAAAAGTTTCAAACGTAGCTTGGCACAGCTTTGAGACTTTTTAGTGTGACTAAAAAGCTTTGTTTGAGACTTTGTAAAAACCGTGATTGCAGGCAAAAACGACGATCGTCCTTTTCTCCTGCAGTCCCAGTTTCTAAGAAGTCTCAAACAAAGCTTTTTAGTCACACTAAAAGATCGTCCTTTTTGCCTGCAGTCCCGGTTTCTTTTACTATTTAATTTTCGCACCGAAAAGCACACCAAAGTGACGTCACGTTTTTCTTTTTCTGAAGTGACGTCATTTCCTGTTTATTTTTTGTTCCGCCGGAAATGCTATAACGACACATAGATGGCGCTAGCGAAGCCACACGAGCCGCCATTTTTTCGGCGCGTGGGCTCCGCTGAGCCGAAATAAATAAAGACCTTCCTACCTACCTACCAACCTACCATTCGCTTTAGAGGTTTCAGTTCCCCGCCCGATTTTTAACGATGATTTGTTTTTTCGGAACAAAAACCAGTCCCATGTAACAAAATCCAGCCCTTAGCAACGGTTTGTTTGGAGCAGATGACGTCACACTTACGGGGTCAATGGGAATATATGTTTCAATTCACGCGAAACAAACTCTGTTGGTCTTAGGCAAACGGGGCAAAAACAGATAAGAAAAAGACTTTGCAACTTGGCCGGCGCGCGTGGAACATGCAAAAAAAACATCCAAGAGAACACGACGATGGACCTGACCGAGTGACCGTTCGGTTTTGTTGAAATGTGAAAGAGCGATGTATTACAGTGTAAATATTACAGTTTTGCTCGTTGCATAAAAAAGGGTCAACTGCTCAAAAACTCGCAGTAGCTGCAGCAAACATTTGGTGTCGAAACCCGAGATCTACTGCAGATACTTCAAAGCTGAAACGCAACTCTTCTTACTGCCGTAACGAAAACGACAGAAGAGGCTCGTCTAGAAAAAAAAAAAAAAACGTAAAGCGATTTGGCCAAAGGAACTCGATTTGTGAACGATGCGGAAGGAGTTTATAAGTGCCGCAGGACCGAATGTAGCTGAGCTGGAAATACTCACCGAACGTCTACAACAGCCTTAAAGCCAACTCAACGCCATCGATTGAGCCATTGAGCCGTTCGTCTCGGAAAAAAGACGGCGATGCAAAATTTATGCAAGTCGTTGACTATGCACACAAAAATGTCATATAATTGACCAAGCTGAAGTGTATCGTTTATTGAAAAATGACTGCAGATGATGGACAGGACACCAGAATAAGCCTGGAATGTCTGACTCGTCGTCGTCTTTTATTCATCCCCCCGAGGCTGTCCCGGTGGTATATCCTCTTTTCAATTAACTTAGAAAAGTGTTGTGATGTAGGCGAGTTGGTTCATGGTAACGGAAATAAACAGCGCGCAAAAAATACATTAGGACGAAAGGAAGGTGCGAAGGTGCTTGTGTCGTTCGCACCTTCCTTTCGTCCTTGTGTATTTTTTGCGCGCTGTTTATTTCCGTTAACTTAGAAAAATTAGAAAAATTTAATATTAGAACCACACACCCACGTTAGATAAAAAATAAAACAAATAAAAATTAGAAAGACAATTATGGCATCTGCTAGAACAGCTGATCATAACATAACGACTCATCATAACAACATAACTGCTGCGTCTGAGCTTGCGATGCTTCATGGTCCTCTGTCTCTTCATCTGTACAGTCTGATGCAGGCGATTCCGGTCTCCCATCGTCTTCTGATTCTAATCCGATGTTTTCTTTTGTTGTTCCTGAATAACATTCTTCGTCAACACTGAAGAGATGTTTTCCGGTTGCGTCGAAACGTCCTACCATTTTCTGTGATGACGCTGTACGAGCTAGGAGCGACGTAGGACACCGTAGTTGCTTTCGAGGCCCAGTTTTTATTGTTCGAGTTGCTGCAGCCAGGAGACGGCGTCTCCTCGCTGCAGCAGCTCTAGATGTCGTCCTTTCTCGAGGTTCTGGGAGTGCTTTTCACCAGACGGTGCTGCATTCGAAGAAAAGTTTGTAACTAGGGCTCGAATAACGCGACCGATCAAAAGCTCCGATCGAGAGCGACTGCCTTATAGTGGAGCCGTGCGGTAGCTGAGCGAGCCCAACCAGAAGTAATCCCTTGTTGATTATAGTTTGTGGAGTAGCCGCTTGACCACCTGGACCCTTTTTTCAGCTAGATCATTGGAAAGAAGTACCCAGGGCTTGACACTGTATGAATAAACTCATGCCGCACAAAGAAGCCTTTGAAGTATTTGGCAGAAATTGGCGGACCTCCCTCTGTGCAATCTTCCAATTGTATTTCATGACGTGCAAATATTTCAAATATTTTAGAGACCACACCATAATTAGTTGCATCATGAAGCTCCTAGAATTCTGGATAATTGGAGTACGCGTTATACACAACAAGGTAATGCTTACGACCAACCTCAAACACGTCTCCCCCAACCCGACCCCCCAAGAATGATCCGGCACCTCGCGTGAATATAGAGGCTCATTTTAATATCGGCAAATGAACACTTGACATGTCTAGACTTTTCTGTCTAGTGCAGGAATATCCGTATTTACACCTGGAAATTAGACTAGGTTCCTCGCTCTTCACTTAAACATGTTAAGACCTAAGTGACCGCGGTGTATTCTTTTAAGTTTTTCTTGGTGCATTGCCTGCGGTATTACAACCTTGTTCTCTTACAACAATATTATATTGATGGCTGAAAGCTGTGTCATAACGGACTTCAGCTCACTTAAAAATTGAGTTCCCGCTTCTAAGCAGGCAATTGCCTTCTGTGAATCAGGATGGCTTGCTGTGGCTGCCTGCAGACTTCCAGGATCTTGCTACCAGTGCCTCCCTTTCAATCTGAGCACATCTACGCTTTTTGTATGTGACTATTTGTGATGACCACTTCATCACTTTCAAATCCTTTTCATAATGCTGGAAGAAGGCAGCACGTAGGGCAAATGCAGAGACATATGTTGAGACTCTGGTAGGTAGAGAGGGATAAAAAAATTGCCAGGACCGGTGCTTCAGTGATCAATGTTCGCAGCTGTTGCCACTAACTTGTATGCACCCACTGCGATTTAAAAAAGTGACTTGTCGAATAAGTTCACGCAACGACTGTCTGTGTTATCAAGTTGGGCAAGCGCTTTCGAAAGTAGTTTACAGCTCCTAGCAACTCCTGAATCTCTTTCGTACTTGTTGGAGTTGATAGGGCTGCAACACATCTTACAAGCTCTGGCTTTGGCTGCATGACAATTGCGCTTATTTCCTCTCCTAATTACGTATTTTATCTGACCCTGAAGATGCACTTCTCCAAGGTAATAGTTACTCCTTCTGCTTGCAGGGCATGAACTCCTTCTGCTTGCAGGGCACGCAAGCGTTGGTCTTGTTCTTCCCGCGTTGCATCACTAATCAGTACATCATCAACACGCACACGCACGCCTGGAAGTCAATCTAATAGGTAGATCATAGTGCGCTGAAAGACATCGGGAGCTATATCGAGTAAAAAGGGAAGTCTAAGAAGCATGTAGCAACCAAAAGGAGTGCTAAAGGGGCATATTGGAGATGTACGCTCATCTAACGGTATTTGATGGAAACAGCTGTTTGCATCGAGACGGCTAAAATAAGCGGCATGTGCCAGATCTGCATCAATTTGCTCTCTCCGAGGCAGCTGAAAATGCTCTCGCGTAAGTGCTTCGTTAACGGGACGGGGATTTATCCATATTCTTGACTTGTTTAAAACCAAGGGACTCATCCAGTTGGAAGGTTCTGGTGCCTCTGCAATGACGCCTCTTGTCTTCATATGGTAGGTTCTGCCTTCAGAGGCGCTCGTAGCGCGTGCGCACCACGGGGTGTTGGATGTATTACATTTGTGAAGTTTTTTTTTACAAAACAAAAATCTTGTAGGCGCTCTTTGTGCAACTGAGACCACGGGATAGACCCGGGAACTTGCGGTCTCCATGTTGCCGCTGCTGGCTCCCGTGCTCCACAGTGTTGACCCGGTTGACGAGACCAAAGTACTGGAATTCTTTCAAGCCCATGATGGCTTGCTGCCCTTCATTACTATTAAGAAATCCATGAAATCTTGTTTGCTGCCGAGAGATATCGACAGCCGGAATTTTCCCAGATGTTGTATGATTCCACCTCCGTAGCTGTGAAGAGCTCCCTCCTGTCGTGGGTTGCGGCCAATGGTTAGGTTTGATCGTCTTAAACAATGTGCGTGGGAGTAGGTTGTCCTGTACATCAGTGTCTACTTGAAGCTCTACCTGCTTCCCTTCTATCTGGGTTGTAATGGTCCACTCACGGTTGCCTACCGATTGGACGCTGGTGGTTGACAACGTTTTGAACACCTCAAAATCGCTACGTGCCTCACTGGTTTCTTCAACGTCATGTACGCCAGCCGGCTTAGTATTGCAGCATACTGTAAAATTATTATTCTTCATAAATTTTCAGCATGTATTTTTGTGGACTTGATATAGCCTTGAAGAGTGGGCGTGGTTGCAGAAGCGACATCTCCACCTGACTCTTTGCTGCTGATTGACTTTCTTGGTCGGTTTCACCTTCGTGGTTCCGTCGCTCGTCCCTTTAACTGCTCAATCCTCCCATGTTTTGTTCTGTACATCGGATATGTCTTCGGTCTTGCAGCATTCGACCGCCATTTACAAAGTCAAATATTTCTTTAGCAGGAGTTTCTCTCGAAGTTTCAGTTTCTTACTTGACGTTCCATACATGATTTGATCTCGCAGCACCGACGCCTTCAAATCGCCGTAATGCTCGAAAGCTTCTCCCTCCTTCTGTCGCCGGCTCCGGGACACGTAGCACTCGATTGTCTCATTATATCTCGGAAGGCTGTAGGCTTCGAATCTTCGTACCAGGAGATCATAATTTTGTAATTCTTCGGAGGACAAAACAAGCCTATTAAATACCTCAATGCATCTTGCCCGGCGATGTGCGCAAAAATAGCGGCTTCCTATTGCTGGCTGCGACGTTCCTTGGGCTCTGTAGCCAGAAGGAAGAGTTCCGTACCCTGCACGAATTTCTTCCAATTATCTGCAGCGTGCTCTCCTAGCCACAGCGGTTCTGGTGGCGGAAGATCAGTCATGGTACAGTATCATTGAAAATCTTTCTGACACCATGTATCCTTCTATAAAGAGCGACTGCGGATGATGGACAGGACACCAAGATAAGATTGGAACGACTCCCTCGACATCGTCTTTTAATAAAGCACCACGAAACTGTTCTCGTGGTACGCAGACACGTGGTACGATGCGGAAGGATTTTTAAGTTCCCCAGGACCGAATGTAGCTGCGCTAAAAATAGTCAGCGAAAATCTACAATTAACCCAGGACCAATAAAAATCCGTCGATTCCGCCATTGACCGGTTCGTTTCGGAACAAGACGGCCATGCAGATGTACGCAAGTCGTCATGTACTTGACTACTCACGGTTCCCTACCGGCAGAGTCGTCAGATACATGACCAAGCTGAAGAGCCAGCAAAGGCGTTGCCAGGGACCCGGTCACTGCGCGATCGAGTGACAGTCAATTTAACAAAAACGGAGACATACCGACATCATCAGCATCAAGAAGCAGCACACTTTGTGGGTTTCTTTATGGAGGTCCCTCTACTAATAATCGCCGCCCGATCGGTATGCGTTTCGCTCGTCACCCAAGGAGTGACATAACAACGAGAAGACAGCGAATGGGTTTACTGTACCTCCTGGTTGCCCGTCGTTCAGAGCCGGCAGTCCAGGCACATCGACCCTTGTTGTCGAACGTTGTTCAGAGCACGCAGTCGGAGTCCGTGTTCAGGCCTCCAGATCGTCCTTCCCACGCCAGCGCTGCGTAGGCTGGCTGTCCCGGGCTATTACAGCCCGAGTCTCGCTGCGGAACCTACCCTGAGATCGTCATAGCCCAGGTCGGTATGGCCAGGACTCGCCGTTTCCGCCGTTCATCTACAAACCTCGCTGGTGGACCACTCCGGGGTTCGCCAGCGAACCCAGGAGCTGTTGAGGAGTCAGGAGCTGTCGAGGAGTCTCGGTTGTACACTGCTCGGGACTGCGATATTGAACGTTGGAGTTTTCGAAGAATGGTAGAATGGTAGAAATTTGGACTCGCGGTGGGTGATGACCTGAATGGACTGGACTGTGGAGGAGTAGCAATATTATTGAGATCGGAGGACTACTAGGAATTTGTTACGGGAAGAATTCAACAAATTAGCCACATCCCAACCGCACTTGAAACCTCCTTTTGTAGGGTAACACATGGGCCCACACAGCAGACTTCCAAGGTTGTCAGATGTTCTCATGTGATCGTGCTCCAAGCTCCTGTATTCGAATAGGAACAGTCATCTCTCCCGAGGAGGTTCTGGGAACTTTAAAGCGTGGGAATAGACGAAGCTGCGGACAAAGATCAGTCGGATAATGACATCAGACATCGCTTTAAAGAAAGCATCAATAGGACGAACGGAAGGTACCAGGTTGGCCCCCCTTAGAAACAGGACGTGCATCTCGACTTCGACCGAGATGCAGCTTGGAAACTACTTAAGGTCAGCGAAAAAAGCTGAGCAGAAATCCAAAACTTTTTTATAGGACCAGGCTATCGGGCTCTCCGCAGATAACGGAATGGCTCACAGGTTTGAAGACAATAATAGGCCTCAATAACGTGTTTGTTACATGCCACATCAAGCTGTTCTGCAAGTGAGTATGTCATGCCACGCTTAGGCGTGCATGACTGGTAGGTGTCATGCCACGCTTAGGCATGCATGACAGGTAGGTGTGCTATCAGTGGTTATCAGAAGCGAGCTCAAGCGGTCACGAGGGTGATGTTGATAGCGGATGGAACAGGCTGATAAATAAGCCGAAAAAAAGGGAAAGAACATGCCGAGCTGCAACTACGGCTTGAGGAAAAAAGATTAGAGCGAATACAGTTAGAGTTGGAAATGGCACGGCTGAAACATAGCTCGGCAACGGAAAAAGATCAGAGTGACCAACCAAAAGAGCTTGCGACAGAGATTATGCAGTTCTCTAAGATGCTTGCGAACGTTCTTAGTCGCATTCCGAGCGAAGAGGAAATGGTGCCGGGATGGTTTGATACCGTCGAGAGTGTGTGGGAGGCCTTTAAGGTTCCCAAAAATGTACAAACAATGGTACTACTCCCGTATTTATCGGAGAGAGTTAGGCACATAGCAAGGGACGGCGAAACTCTCGGATTCTTGCAGTATCCGGAGGTAAAAACAAAGGTGCTTGAACTTTTGCAACTGTCCCCTAATGAATACCGAAGGCTGTTCACAAACGCGAAGAGAAAGGAAAATGAGCCCTGGACACAGTTAGTGGAAAGAGTGCGTGGCTACCTTGACTATTATGTTCGTAGCAGAAAGGCCGAGAACTTTGGTGACTTGAAAGAGTTGTTCATTGCGGACAGGGTGAAAGAGATATTGAGCGAAGATGCTCAGGCTTTTGTTACTCTTCGCGAAGGAGAAGACTGGTTACGGCCTACTGGTATAGCAAAATGGGCACAAGTCTATGATGAAAGTAATAAATTAAAGGGAGACAGTGGGAAAAGGTTCAGTAAACCGGCCGAGCGACAGAGACTGGAAGGGAACGCAGCACGGGGTCCATTCCCGCCCAGAAAGTGCTTCGTGTGCGGATCGCTAGGCCACCTTGCCAGATCATGCCCAGAGTCCGAAAAAAAAGTTGCGGCAAGGGTTGAGAAGGTAGAGGGAGATGTCAGCGGAATTGTAAAAGAAGCCAAATTGATAGAACTAGAGCTTTGTGGAGAAAGACTGCCAGTCAGACTAGATTCTGGAGCGGATATTACAGTTGTCCGAAAATCGTTGTTACCTGACAGTCGAGATCAACCAAAGGGCAAAATAAAACTAAGATGTGCCTTTGGGCAAGAAATCGAGGCGGAGTTGGTTCACATACCATGCCGCTTGGCGGATACAAGCGAAGTTGGTAATCAGCAACAGAAACTGGTACTCTGTGCTCTAACAGATAAGCTTGCGTCGGTCTTAAATGTACTGTTAACGCAAACAGATTATGAGGACCTTAAAGCAGTGTGGTATGAAGAGCTTGAGGGAGATTACTTGGGTGCAAACATGGAACGAGGAGAGGAAATGTTCTTAGAGCCACCTCTGGTACGCAGTACGGAGGGAATATCTAACGTGGACGAAGGTGAAACACCGCGAGCGGGGGCCTTCTGCATTGATAGCGAGGGGTACAAAGAAAGCGGAGCAGCAGAAACAGACGACAGCACAGGCAAAACGGATAGCGGTGTGGAGCAGACATTGCAGGATAGTCGTCTACTCTTTCGAAAACAACAACGAGAAGATGAATCATTGCGTACGTTGCAGAAATATGCTAAAGCGCGTAGTCACGGTTTCACAGAGATTGAAGGCCTAGTGTTCCACAAAGAGTCAATGAATAAACAGTTAGTCATGCAAGTAGTGCTGCCAAAAGACAGGCACAGACAAGTGTTGCAGGTAGCCCATGACTTGCCAGTAGGGGGCCATTTCTCTTTCAAAAAGACGAAACAAAGAATTAAGATTTCGTTTTATTGGCCGGGAATGGATGAGGACATACGGGAGTACTGTAGGACCTGTGAAAGCTGTCAACTGACAGCATGAGAGAGGACAAAGGATCGAGTACCGATACAACCACTAACAAGACCACAGGTTCCTTTCCAGACGGTAGTAATGGATTGCGTGGGACCCATTGATCCACCCTCATCTAAAGGCTACAAATACGCTGTCTGTATTGTTGATGTGTGTACCCGGTGGCCGGAAGTAATATGCATGCGATCTCTCACAGCTAAAGCAACCTGCGATGCCTTACTGGAAGTTTTTTCTCGAATGGGTACCCAGAGGAATGGGTACCCCAGAGGTTATTTCTTCTGATCAAGGTAGCAACTTTACAGCCGGATTGACACGAGAACTGATGGCTCGGCTTGGGGTTTCTCCAATGTTTTCTACACCGGGTCATCCAGAGAGTAATGGTTTGGTAGAACGATGGAACCAAACGTTCAAGGGAATGTTGAGACAGGTAATTGCTGAACATGGGAGAGGATGGGACAGGTATGTACCCTGCCTGCTGTGGGCATACCGAGAAGTACCAAGCGAAACGACAGGTGTGTCGCCATTCGAGTTAATGTATGGTCGTGTCCCTAATGGTCCTCTGGCTATTCTTAGAAAATCCTGGACGGGAGAATGGACCCCCCCAGTGACGTTAAATCAAGGCGCAGAAAAATATCTCCTGGACCTGAGGAGGCAAATGATGAGTCTAGCAAAAATAGCGGACGAACGGGCACAGGGACAGCAACGGGCATATGCCACACAGTACAACCTAAGGGCAGCGCCAAAGTCATTGCAAAAAGGAGAAGTGGTGCTAATGTTAAACACAGAAGCTACAAGCAAAATGAAAGCCAGGTGGGTGGGTCCAATAACGATTGTTGAACGGAAGAGGGACAACAGCTACGTTGTTGAGCTAAAGGGAGGACAGAGGAAGTGGGTATATGCAAATAAGTTGCGTCCCTACTATGCAAGAACAAACGCTGTGGGGGTGATTTTTGAAGATCGGGACTTTGGGAGCGTGGAGGAGACCCCATGTGACGAAAAAGAAAATCAAAGTAGCACGGTATGTCAGACGGGTATCCAGCTAACGAACTTGAGTGAGGGACAAAGCTGCATTTTCAAATACGCCAGGAAGGAGCGCTGTGGGACGGCACAAAATAACGCTGATCGAAAATGCTACAATGAAAAGGATCTATCCCTACCGGGTCCCCATGAAACTTCGAGAAGAAGTGGATCGTCAGATACAACAATTGTTAGGTTGGGGACTGATCTATCCAACAGAGTCCAGTTTTGCACATCCGGTTGTATGTGTCGCCAAGAAGGACGGGAAAGTTGTGTATAGCTTATAGGCAATTAAACTCGGTAACTGAAACGGACGTCTTTCCAATGCAAAACGTGAAAGAACTGTTGTGGCGCGTAGCAAAAGCCCAATTCATCTCGGTCTTGGACCTAACCAGAGGGTACTGGCAAATCAAAATGGAAAAAAAGTCTCAGCACTGTACCGCGTTCGTAACTGATCAAGGCCAGTACGCGTGGACTGTAATGCCATATGGGCTGAAAAATTAAGCAGCGACGTTCCAAAGAACAATGAACGAGGTGTTAAGACCTCATGCAATGTATGCCTGCGCAAACATTGATGACATCGCAGTTTTTTTCTAGCAGTTGGCAAGAACACGTGGAACAGCTTGGCAATGTGCTAGCCACATTAGAAGCTGCCGGGCTTACAATCCACCTGGAGAAATGTAGGTTCGGACAAGGCAGAGTAAAGTACCTAGGCCATGAAATAGGCTTTGGATTTCACGCACCAGACCCAGAAAGGGTTGCCGCGATTCAGAACGTAAGACTGCCAGAAAACAAAAAAAAAAACAGTTGAGGAGTCTCTTAGGATTGATAAACTATTATCGAGACTATATCGAAGGGTATTCAGAGATAGTGCTTCCACTGACAGTGTTGACGAGAAAGGAAGTACCGAATGCACTCCCATGGGGTGAAAAAGGACAAGACGCCTTTGAAACGGCGAAGTGGAAATTGATGGAAGTGCCGAAACTTACAGCCCCATCGTTGACGCGGAGGTTTATTTTGTCGACAGACGCGTCGGAGAAAGCGGTCGCCGCGTGCTTATCGCAGAAGAGCGACGGCGGGAAAGAACTGCCGGTTGCGTTCTTGAGCCGAAAGTTGAGTGGTACACAGAGTAGGTGGTCAACAATCGACAGAGAAACATTTGCAATTGTATGGGCACTAGAGCAGTTGGAAACTTGGTTGTTCGGATCGGAAATTTTGGTTCGCTCTGATCACAATCCATTGCGGTACGTAGGAACATCGTCGCCAAACAGCGCACGATTAACACGCTGGGCATTGTCCCTGAAAAAGTATAGTTTACAGATAGAACATGTGAAGGGGACCAAAAATGTGCCGGCAGACGCCCTATCTCCACTGGGTCGGGCCTGAGCATGTTGGGGGTGTAGCGAGACGAAACAGTCGGGTTAACCAGTCCACACCTCTAGCGTCACTCAATGCGCCTTGCTGAAAAAAAAAAGAGTGCAAAGTGACGCGGTTTTTGTAACTATCGTTTATTTTACCCGTTATTCGGGTCTCTTCTACTATATGTATTGTATTTGTTGAAAAAAAAAAGAGTGTAAAGTGACTGTTTTTGTAACTATTGTTTATTTTCCTCGTCATTCGGGTGTCTTCTACTATGTATTGTAATTTGTGAACCTGCTGTGTATGTAGGCCTCTGTTATCCTAATAATGTGTAAAAAAAAAAAAGGTTTCAGATGAAGGATAGACATGTCATGCCACGCTTAGGCGTGCATGACTGGTAGGTGTGCTATCAGTGGTTATCAGAAGCGAGCTCAAGCGGTCACGAGGGTGATGTTGATAGCGGATGGAACAGGCTGATAAATAAGCCGAAAAAAGGGTTTTTTTTAGGTTGGATCCGGGCGTGGTGACGGAAGGTTGGAAACTTGGTTGTTCGGATCGGAAATTTTGGTTCGCTCTGATCACAATCCATTGCGGTACGTAGGAACATCGTCGCCAAACAGCGCACGATTAACACGCTGGGCATTGTCCCTGAAAAAGTATAGTTTACAGATAGAACATGTGAAGGGGACCAAAAATGTGCCGGCAGACGCCCTATCTCCACTGGGTCGGGCCTGAGCATGTTGGGGGTGTAGCGAGACGAAACAGTCGGGTTAACCAGTCCACACCTCTAGCGTCACTCAATGCGCCTTGCTGAAAAAAAAAAGAGTGCAAAGTGACGCGGTTTTTGTAACTATCGTTTATTTTACCCGTTATTCGGGTCTCTTCTACTATATGTATTGTATTTGTTGAAAAAAAAAGAGTGTAAAGTGACTGTTTTTGTAACTATTGTTTATTTTCCTCGTCATTCGGGTGTCTTCTACTATGTATTGTAATTTGTGAACCTGCTGTGTATGTAGGCCTCTGTTATCCTAATAATGTGTAAAAAAAAAAAAAGGTTTCAGATGAAGGATAGACATGTCATGCCACGCTTAGGCGTGCATGACTGGTAGGTGTGCTATCAGTGGTTATCAGAAGCGAGCTCAAGCGGTCACGAGGGTGATGTTGATAGCGGATGGAACAGGCTGATAAATAAGCCGAAAAAAGGGTTTTTTTTAGGTTGGATCCGGGCGTGGTGACGGAAGGTTGTATCTCGACACGACGGGACGGAATAAATCATCTGAAACTATTTGGACAAGAGTCTTCACTGAGTAGCAGTACGACAAGAATGATTATCGTTTTCGACCGGCCTTCACACGCACCGAACGCTAAGTCAAAACGACAACCTCAAGAACAGACCGAATCTAAATCTAGACCTTGCGAGCATGCTCCTGCGCTTTAGGCAACATTGGGTGGCACTGCTGGCGGACGTTGAAAAGTTCTTCCTTCAGATTGGAGTACACGTGTAGGATCTAGACGCATTGCAGTTTATCTGGTACAAAGAACCGCCTCTACCAGACCAACCAGCCCCAGAAGTAGAAATCTGCCGAATGACAAGTGTTGCCTTAGGTGCCATATCCAGTTCCTTCTTGCTAGCAGCAACCCTGCATCGCCATTATAATATCATGGTACACGTCTACCCCCAAGCAGCACCAAGCTTGAAAAAATCGGTACGTTGATGACATTCTGACCGGCACTGAAAATGAGGACGATACACGCACGTACCTCAACGAGGCAATTCAGATATTCAGAGCAGCTGGGATGAAGCTTCATAAGTGGGGCACTAACAGCGCTTGTCTCGAGGAACATGCTGGAAAGGATTGGCTCCAAAAAAAAAAAAAGACCTCGGACAGGTAATGGGAGTGCTGGAGTTGCTGGTTATAACGTTAGTGCCGAACGACAACGTGTTGTTTAGAGTAAAAGAGGGGACCGAGTTTGCTCGCCAACACAGAAACACCAAGGGATTTGTACTCCAGACCATGGTGTGCCTATATGACGCGCTAGGGTGTCTCTCTCCCTTCCAGGTTCAAACCAAAGTACTGTTTCATGAGAATTGAAAGCGGAACCTGCATTAGGATGATGCACTGCCGGAAGAGCTGACGAGAGACTCGGGAATCTGGTGCGACAAGCTCACCAAACTAGAGCAGATCAAGGTACCCCGTTTGTACTACGGCGGGCAGAAAGGCCTTATAATCCATCGAACGTTGCACGCGTTCTCAGACGCCAGCACGTCTGCGTATAGATCGCTTATTTTCCTCTGCTCAACTGACTAGACACGAGTGAAAAAACAGCACTCTAGGAAGCTAGGTATCGTGTCGCCCCCTTAAGATTTTTAGCGAGATTGGAGCTCATGGCCACCTTGATCAGATCGAGGCTCTTCAAGTACATAAAGACAAGCCTCAAAATCTAAGTGGACGAAGTTCAGTTTTGGACAGACTCAATAATCGTTTTGCACTGGATAAGGCGAGAGGCAACCACATGGAAGATGTTTGTAAAAAAGCCGAGGGCTAGACATTCAGCGAAACTCCGAGGACGCAAGGTGGCGCCATTTACCGGGAAAGAAAAACCGAGCCAACCTGATGACCCGAGGGCTGGACGCTCATCGATTACTTTCTGCTTCATTCTGGCGGACGGGACAAAGTTTGTTACTTCTTTCAGCAACCGCGTGGCCCGATAAAACTTTAGGGGTGATTCTCCACGACGAGCTCCAAGAACGAATTTCGATGGCTGCAGTTGCTTAGTACCTGCCGTCGCTCTTATCGGGTTAAATAACATCTCCACGTTCAGTTCAGTTTTGAAACGTGCGGGCTTCTAACTCCGATTCCTACAGACCCTGTTACCGGATGAACATGACACACCAATACTTCGCTCTCTGCAAACGGGTTTATTCACTCACTTATTGCCTTGGGGTGTTTCGGGATCGAGGAACGTTCATCAGCGAGGTCGGGGGGAGTCCGCTGCCGCTGCAGCTGCTCCAAGTCCCAGCGGTAGTCGTCCACACCACGTCATGGGGACATCGTCGTCCAGGGTCGCCGTCCGGTTCGTTCGTCGAGTCCGCCACTCAACGTCTTGCCCGCACTTGCCCCGCGCCAGCGCCCGTCTCCCGTCGAATCCCGCGCGAGCGTCCTCGTCTCCTCTCGCCGATACACGCTTCTTGCCGTCCGCCGTTCGAGCGAGCCGCCGTCCGACCGAGAGAGCCCCCGTCCAACAGAGAGCCCTCTTTGTCCTGCGTCCCCTTATCAAGCCTTGGGTCCTTTCTTCAGAAAAGCCAGTCGCGTGACGTCAGTTGGCTAGGGGAGCGGTGTAGCCGGATGTTCAGGTACGCGAGGCCACCGCCGCTCCACCGAGGGATGACGCATCACGGAGGCATTGTGTCCGAGTTGCCGGAATTTAGGGCCCGAAGGGTCAGCGCGGAAAAGGGAAGCCAGATCTCCACAAACTAAATCGAACAGCTTGGATGCTTCAGTTTGTTAATAATGTTGGATCGCCAATCATAAGGTTACCTGCACGTTCATTCGACCAAACGCGATAGCTTTACGCGAACGTCGTATGGGAAAACAAGTAGGAAAGGAAATGGCATGGTGTTGAAATGGCTGTAATATGCCATGCACACATCGAAGACGACGTCAAGGACGGCGTCTAGAACGGCGTCGAGAACGACGTCAAGGATGCTATCTACGATGTCGTCTCGAACGACCTCTAAGACGACGTCGAGGACGACGTAGAGGACGGCTTCGCACGACGCCAAAAACGACCTCTGTAACGACCTTAAGGACGCTGTTTAAGCCTACGTCTAGGACGACGTCAAGGATGGCGTTTAGTAGGACGTCAAGGATGACGTCCTAGAGGACTACATCACGAACGACCTCTACGACGACGCCAAGAACGTCATCTAGGACGACCTCTAAAATGACCTTAAAGGCGACATGAAGAACGACGTCGGGGACGATGTCAAGGACGTCAGAATTTCTCAGCTTCAGCTACCGACGCTTACGAGCTTACGCAAACGGCGCTTATATGACCTAAATTTTGAGACCTTGCACTTCAGCAACGGGCATTACGTGACCTTGATTACGCGACCTTCATAACATGACCATAATAACATGACCTTGAGCGTGTTAGGGCCTATAATGCTACCGCTTTCCAATAAACTTGGTGCATATGCTTTTGTCTGGCTTCACCCTATAGAAAATAATTCTAAAGGGCCCATCAGCCTTGAAGGATTATGGAACCTCACAGGCCTTCAAAACCCTTCAAAAATACCCTACAGAAAAACCCTTCAGGTTCGCACTACTGGCGCCACAATAAGAGCCCTAATGCCTCCTGCATGGCGCCAAGGCACCGATAGCAGACGACAATGTTGGTCTTGATTTAGAGTCTAACCGGATTGTCTAGGCCGATGTTGGTCTTCATTTAGAGTCTAGCCCCTTTTTTCAGCATTTGATTTATCATTGACTTTTTTTAATTTTAACATTAGGCTCCGAGCTGATTTCGGAGCTTCGTGTCTGTCAGTCCCTTTTCGTCCTCTTGCTGTAGATTTATCGCGTCTAAGCAATCTCTACTACAGTGGTTTTTGGAAACCCGGATAGCAAATACCAGCAGAGACAAACGAAAGAATTCGAGAGAGAGAAATCTGCAGGGGGGGGGGGGGTCGCGCCGACGGCCTCGGAACTGCTTCGAAAAGGGCGAGAGAGGGTATTGAGAGAACACTTCCCCTCCCGTTTTCCCCACGCCTTCACTAATCTTTCCAAATCTCTCCTTTGCCGGGGAAGCTACGCGCAGGCTGGACCAGTCATCACCTGCACCGCTCTCTGCGCGTGGTTACGGGAGAGAGCGTGATCACGTGATTAAAAATAGACCTGCGATTGGTTCACCGAGCTTCTTAGCTTCCTCTACACTCTCAGCTTAGGGGTGATGGAGTCCAGCCCGCGAAACACACGCACACACGCACACACACGCACACAGAACGTGGGACCGTGTGCACCAAGGCGGCACGATAAGGTAGTGACTGGAAGACGGTGGGGACGGTCTCCTCAATTTCCAACACGCGCATCCACGAAGTGCAAGTGGGCAGACGCGCTTCGCAATTTATGCATGTCTTTTTTGTTTTGTTTTTTGTGGCAGAAATTCCTCTTTTCTCCAAGGAACAAGAATGACAATATATTCATGCGGATATCAGGACACCGTGGTGTCCGTTTCTAAGTTGTCTTAGTGCATTTGATTGCTTAGCATACTGTTTTTATCGGGCGAAGCGGCTCGGCATCTCCGCCATCCACGCTACCCTATACTGGAACCGGCCATAACGGTGGTTCTAGAGTTCCGATCACCAGCAGCGCATTTCGTCTTAGTGCTAACTGCGATCTTCAACATGCGGATTGCCAAGACCATAGATATTCTTTCGGCAGCGCCTACACACCGGTGATCTTCCTTTGCAGTGGGCATACATGTGACCACTAGCTTCGACGGACCGAAGACACGACGGACCGCCTTCTCTTCCATCTGAGTGACAAGGAGAAGTCCTCCTGACCATTGGGGATAAGTATTCTTGCTACGCAATGTAGGTTTTGTCACTATCCGATGAGTTTGAACCGTGTCGAACTCTGTGCCGGGAATCTACGAAGAGTTCAACGTGTAATCCACAGCGATCGGCCGGAAAGGCCCTGTACAGCGCTATTTGTAAGTGATTTTTATTCTAATAGACCGTGAGAGACGTTCTGATTGGTTATTCCTATTTCGAAATCATTTTTATTTCATTTTTCTAGTTAAAATATGGCTGTCTTCTTGGCGGCTAGATGTGTGCTGTAGTAAAAAGTCCTCCCGGTATGTCCAAAGCAGAATGCCACAGAGCGTTGTGTATTCCTTATTTGCCAAGGCTCGGCTTGTTGGGTGCGAGTGGAGTGTCAGTTATGTCACCGCGATATGTGAGTGTAATTGCCAGTAATTGTCATTGTCTTTACACGACAAGCTATATTATGTGCGTGATTTATTTTAAATTCTTGATTGATTCAAGCATCAAGTTCTCTTCAACTGTCATGTTCTTACGTATAACGGGGTATTTATTGAACTCTTAATTTAGTAGTGCGTTTGACACTGGTGAGCTGAAGAGGGAGGCCAGCGGTTGGATTTATAAATTGCATATATTATGGAGGCAATATGGGTACATTTATAACTACATATTTCCGTGCCGCAAATACCGCAAATCTTAAAGAACGTTTTTGTGTTTTTTTTTTTTCAAATCAACGTAGAAATATCGGTGTGAACTTAAATGGTGAGATTTAATTCTTAAGACTTCTTAAAGGTAGATGAAAGGTTGAGGGACGCCATAATGTTGCAAGAGGAGAGCTAGGTGATTTATGAAATAACCTTCGTACTATTTGATTCATTTTTTAAATCACTATAAATATTTTAATCTAGATCGATCGAGCTCTGAGTAAAGACAAGTTCGGACGAACAAAACAATAGTAAACGCCTGGGCCGTCTTGCTAGAAACAGCGTCTCAGCTGTGACGGGGGAGAGAAAGCACTGTCAAAGCCAGCGTACGAGCTGAATGGGACTCAAACCACGGCTCAAGACGCTCGCGCGTCCCAGCCTTAACAGTGCTTCCTTTCACCCAGTGTCAGCTGAGACACTGATTCCAGCAAGCCGGCCCCGGTGTCTTACCTTGGCATCTATTTACTTAAAAGGCAGTACTAAGTTTTTTTACATACAAAATAACGAAAAATAATTCACTGGAAACGAAAGTTTATAATATGGAAAAGTAAAGATAAAAACGTCGGCAGGCCTTTCCAAGATTTTATACTTGAAGAGCAACTGAGCCGATTAATCGAATAGTTAATTAAAGGGCGGCGATTAATAATGAAGCAATGTTTTATTTTTATATTCATTATTGACAAGCGTAAGAGAAAACTGAGAGCCACTGAAACCCTTCACCTGAATCCAAACCCCCGCTTCTGTCTCTTTCAGAATCATGTGGCAGAGCCCCTGCGTGGAATCCCTTTGCCCAGTCCTTCGCCCAGCCCTTCGCCCAGCCCTCTGCCCTGTCTACTACCGAGCCTGCCGCCGACCCTGCCGCCGAGACTGCCTAGGCCCCCCTGGCTGTATAATTTTTTTCAAATCTTTTTATTCAATTTAAATAAATTATGAACTGTCAAACGTTATGAACAATTCGTTTGCATGCTTTAATGATTTATACAGTGTCCAAATATGGTAAAATTGCTGCATTTATTAAATTTTAGAATATGAAAAGAAACAGTGCATGAGGAAAAAGGGCAAGGGACTTGCTTGGTTCTCTGCACTGTTTTTGTGACGCTGGTTAGAACACTGGCTGAAAAATGGCATCCAATAATGGCATAGACAATGAATGTAAAAAATAGTCAGAGTATTAGACTGGATGCCAATATTGGAATAGCCAATATTTAAGCCAATGTTGGATGAGACAGTGTGTAAGGCGCTGGATGCCAATGTTGGTTCAGCCAACGGTGAAACCTCTATTCCAATATTGGATAAAAAAGCGCAAACCACGTTGGTCCAACGTGGGCTAGAACGCTGGCAAACCAGTGGTCCAACATTTGCACCAATGTTGGACCACCATTGGATTGGGTGGCGTTTTCGAAAATGCCAACGTCAGACCAATATTGGAACCATTTTTTGCCAACATTGGGCCAACGGGGGTCCAACAATGGTGTGCTGCCTGGGGGCTCGTCTGGTCACTCGAGGTTTAATATAGCCAGTTGCGCCATAAATAAATGTTTCAGCCGTAAACGTCGGTGATAGCGGAACAACAATCAACAGTCTTCTTTTTTTTTTTTTTTTTAGAATTTCGGAATTTATTGGGAACAAGGAGAAGGCGCCGATCGAGCAATCGGTTCGCCGGCGTTATGAATGGCTTCCGACGGATACGCGGGCAACACCTCGATCAGGCGGATAAATACGGGAGCAGAACACGGCAACTCCTGAGCGCTAACATCTTCGGTCCCGAGAGAAAGAACGAGAAAGGAAGCGACAAAAGAGCAGAAAAAGAAAGCGGACGAAGGGTTAGGCGTGTTCGTTTTGTCGCGACAAGTTTAAAGTGGATGAAGTGCTTGTCAAATTTATTTATTTTGTCAATGCGTGACTCCGGTGCTTTCTGAAAAGTAAAAGAGAACATAACAAAGTACAAACCTTACAGGTGATGTTTAGCTGCTATCGGTACATCGGCACCGCCAACTGGGAACGCCGATGTCTGCTTCTATGCCCCACCGTTCCGGAGCGGCCAAACGCATGGGACCGTTCGCTCTAGAATATTATATTAACTCTATGACCTCGACAGAAAAACTACTCACCCCAACTAAGGGTTTGTAGACTGCCCTTGGTGTCAGGTGAGGAACCTCCGTGCGATTGACTAGGATATTCTTAAATATGGTTGTGCAAGGACGGCCCTATGACTCTACGGCACTACTGCGGCCGCCATAAGACGGCGAATGCCTTCTATATGGCGCCAAGGGGCTGATAGCAGACGACAATGTTGGTTTTGATTTCAAATATAACTGGAAGTGCCGTCAGGTGCAAAAAAACCAAGACGATGATGAACGTGAACGAGGGACCGTCTCGCTTTGTTGAATTGTGAAAAAACGACGTATTCGCAGTGTAAACAATAAAATGTTGCTCGTTGTGTGCGAGCGGATCGACTACTAAAAAAACTCGCAGTAACTGCAACAATATAGCATCCTGCGTTGCCCAGGGAGCACTGCTAAAAGCAAGTTCTCTGTAGGTATTAGGTAGCGCAAATTTCCGCGTCTAAAAATAAAAAACTCTAAAACTTCGAAAGCCGCTGTAGGACAACTCAAAAGCATAAAGTTATGCAATGTACGCTAGATGTTAAGCTAGCGCTAGCGTGCGGCTTCAAATCGAAGCAGACGTCAAACATTAAAAAATTGACTTCTAGCAATACATTTCTAAAACAATTGGGTTCTGTGTATGTTTATACAGCCTAGACCTTCGTCTGTCCTCAACGGGTGACGAGTCTCCCAGCTGCAGATGAGAAATTTAGCCAGTGCAGTACAACCGCTAGCCTGGGGTCTTTAACGTGCATCACGCAGGAGTGATACACGACCGCACGCCGGTACAATGCTCATCCAGATCGAAACGGGCAGGGGTGGGGATTTAACCCATGATCCTGGGTTCTGCAGCGCGAGCTATCGCTCCATGTGCTCCGAGCTGGTGTGCGCTAGCCCACTCGGCCATCGATCCCCCCTTATGAATTTCTCTGGGAAAAGGTAGGTGCGTTTCCTGTCTGCGCCTGGATATGAAAGAGGAGCTAAAACATTTTTTAATGAACTCTTGCCTTTTCTGGAGTAGTTTGTCCTGGAGAATCTAGATATCACCATATTTATGTCCTTAAAACAAAACTAAACGCGAAATAAATCTAAAAACATGCAACCGCTTGCCGCCGCCGAACGTCATTGCTTGGTCGAGCCTTGACGTCATAAAAGAACCTGGCGTGATTCTAGTTGCATCTCTCGCAGAACTATTAACTGGCAATCCTTACCTCGTTTCGTCTCCGCTTTGCTTAAGTTCCTCAGATTCGCTGAGGTTCATGTCTCTTCTGTAGAAAGATGCTCAGAACTAGCAGCCGTCTACTGAAGATTAACATCATCGTCTTCCACTCCCATTATTTCCGACATGTGAAACTAATGGGTGTGGAAGAAGAGGTTCATCTTCAGTAAATGGTCGCTAGTAAAGCAATCCGTTTGTCCTCTTTTCTTTCTCTATCTACGTGTATCTTTCTACGTTCAGCTGGCAACTTTCAGTAGAATGAATCACCAACTAGTTCAGCTACAGGCTGTCGTAGCAAGTGTCGACGACGCACGAAGTTGGTTGGCTCTGCAAGCTGAGAAGAACGGGCGAGGGTCCTTTCGTGACGTCATGTTTTTCCTTCTCGTTTTACTCCCCTCATTCGCTGCTGTGGTTGGCCGTGGTTTCAACACAACTGCAAACGCGCCTTTTTTGGGTAATTCGGGCATGAATGAACATAAATTGTGCGATGTTCATTATGCTTGAAGTCGGACTGAAAGAATCAAGTATTTTGAATCAAATTCAAAACCGCTTCAGCTTCCTTTTAAAGGAAATATTACGAAGCATTTATTTGTACTAGCTCGTTCTTTTGGAGTTCACCTGGACAATTGGTGGTAGAACGTTTCATCTACATTTCAAGCAGCGGTGCTAAGGTGGCCTTTGTGCATTCTTTTTTAAAACCGGAAATCCTCTGCGCGTCGAAGACTGGAGCACCACCTGGTGATGTTAACCATAAAAAGGGTCTATAGTGCAGTTGGCAATCGTTGCAGGTGATACCACAGCTTCGCTGTCCAACCAACTTCACAGCGTGGATTGGAGCGTTAATTATTTTTTCTTTTGCAACGTTACAGAACTTCTACAAAGGTTACTCGTCATCGTTTTTTTTAATTGATTTGAAAACCTCCACCGGCAACACTGAAAATGTTTTGCCAGTGGCGAGCACAAGTGAACTGCTCGCGCAGTCGAACTTGTTCTCTACTGATTACAAAAAAGATTGGTGGTGGGAAATGAATTTTGTGTAACATCCTTCCAGCACTTCCTCAGCAGCACAAAAAATATACGACATACTTCGTTCTTTAAACTGCTTGCTCATTCTGCAGGGTTGCATGCCATTGATGTGCCCCCGGAGAGTGCAGGTAAGCTTGATCGTTGGTTTTGGCATTGCTTTCGTTAACAGTTTTCACAATTGTTCTTGTAAATTTAAAGATTCTTCTAAAACACAAGCCAGGAAGAACATTTAGTTTGACTGGGAACCTCAAAATAACGATAGACTACATCTTAAGAAAGTAAAATTGATACTGTGTGCCACTGTTAGTGCCAAGTCGAGATCGGCCCTTTTTTGGCATTTTGCTTAGATAAGTACCCATTTTTATCGCTTAGCTTCTTGGTGCGTCAACTAAAATATTTCTATGCAGACACCTACCCTCTGCCAGTATACTTTACCCTCATAATCACCTAGTGTCAACAGGAGTTGTGTGCCCAGTCGGAACTCGATGAGCAGAGAGTGCAAATCGTTCCATTGCGGTAGTAGTTTCATCTTTTTAGTATTGACATTTGAATGTGAACATATGACAGATATGTATCCGTTTGAGGTGAATGAGGATTACACGAACGCTTCCAAACAATTGTCTCAATTAGAGACCCGACATTTTGAGGCCTACATTCTCTTGCACTCGTTGGTGACTATGACTGTGGCCGCAGAGGAGCAGTATCTCTATAAGTGCGTGTACAAAGTATAAAATAAAAAGAATAAATCTGCTTATCACGAAACAATATGCTAGCCATTGTAGTCTATCTCTGCTGCAAACTTTAGTGAGACGTGTTTTTACTTTCAGCTGCTTAGGTGCCTCAAGATCTAAAGACTTTTTAGAGACAAGCTAGGACTTAACCTTTTTTTCGAGATCTGGCCAGTAACATAGGGGAGGCAAACCAAGCAACAAGAGCATCGCGGTACCTCCAATCTGTGACTATTGAAGAGCGGCACGACAGGGGAGTCTTCGTGCCACCAGCTTTTACGTATGCCACTCGGAAGCAAATATTGATGTTGCCTATACATTAGGTGAAGTAGCAAAAGCACTATTAAGATTGAAATGCAAAAGGCATTTTCAAATATTGGGTTGGATGGAAGTCCATTTACAAAGAGATGTCTGTAGACTTGATTCACATGTGAACTTAAAGCCCATAGATGTAGGTTCGACGGTGGTACAGAAATAACTTCCCACAGATGGCTTTGCTTGTGCCTTTTTAAACGAATTCTTCAGAAAACCATTATGTTACGTTGGTGTCGTCAGTCTTATGTACCTATCACGGATATCAGTGGGAAGATGAAAAATATAAAAAGACATGAACTTGCACATTGTGAGTTCTGCAATTATTTATACAGCGAGGCTTTCTATTAGTGTTGAAAAGTTTTAGAATGTTTAAAACAGCTCCCACAACGTATTTTCTTAAAATACATAGGTTCCTGGGAATGGGTAAGTGAAACTTTGCAGACAGTCATGGTGAGAGCAATCTCCAATGTCAAATGTTTTATTGATTCAGAGTTGGTGCAGTTTGTAATAGTGTAGGTCGCAAACTCAATTTCTATGCTATACAATGGGAACAATCATGCGTAAGGACTAGCTCTACCTTGGGGAACTTTACAGTGTTTCAAAATCAATATGGTTTTAAAACTAAGTATTTTATTGAACTGCTGCAATAAACATGACTATAACTAACATTTCATATTCTTTGCGCTCCTAAGATAGGCTTCTGGAAATAGTTTTTCTAGGTCTACACTTGATTATTAAGTTCATCTACTTTCTCGCAAAAAAATTCGGGAAAGCGAAACACTGTGATGTGCGGAGGGAAATCACCGAATGACGCGACTGACAGTTTGGTTAGATTTATAAGAAACAGTCGGCGTTGTAACAGTGATAATGGCATGTCACGTGCTTATGTAATGCTCATTGTTGCAAGGTAAACTGTTTTTAGAGCGCAGGTCAGGTGCCCGTTTCCGGCTTCAGTGGCGTCAGCGTCGCCGTCGCCGTCGGCGTAACCGCGCGGTGCATTATGGCAAATATCCCATAATGGACCGCGCGGGGAGGAGGAGGAGGAGGGGGAGGGGAGGAGACGAGAGAGAGGAGGAGGAAGAGGAGGGGGAGGAGGAAGGAGGGGAAGGAGGAAGAGGGGAGGAGGAGGAGGGGACGAGGAGGGGGAGGAGAGGGAGGGGGAGGAGGGAGGAGGAGGAGAGGAGGGAAGAAGCTTGAAGGAGGAGGGGAAGAGGAGGGAGGAGGGGTATACGCTTCCCTCAGTACCCTTCCTTCCTTCTCCTCAAGAGCTGCGCTCGATTCGGCGTTACAGGGTGTTGTAAACATCTCATTTTTTTAGGTCTACGCTTATTTACAGAAGACATTCACCAAGCCCCCTTCCTAGACTGCAACTATTTGTTCTTCAAAGTAATTTTATGTAACTACCATATTGCATCAAATGCGATATGATAGTATCAATGGGAACTCCTTCAACATAAAACCTATCACCCGTATTCACCAGGCACGAGTAGCGCCTGTTTAACCACTGACTAGCGACGACATCAACTAAAACGATCACGTGGCGAGCGATAGTCGCCGCTAAGTGAGCACTTGGTATTCACCGGTCGTGTTTAGGGCCTAGTCGCCCCGCGCGACTAAGAAGTCGACTAACAAATCTTATTCATGGGGTAGGGCTAGGTTAGCCGGTGTTTAGCAGGTGATTAGCGGCTCAGCACAATGGCCGACTCATATCACCGCTGGGGGACACATCTAGAAAGAATTGGAGGAGCAAATATTGTGTAAATAGCCATCTTCAGCGGTCAGTGATACCACTAAAGAGACCTCAGCAGGGCACCACTAAAAAATAGCGCAAGGACGACGGAGGGAAGAACGAGAAGACAGGAAAGAGCGCTAACTAACAACTGGCGTTTTATTTACAAGAGAAAAGAAGACGAAAAGAAGTGAGGTGATTCAAAGACCAAAAAGGAAGATGGAAAAAGAAGAAGGAAGATAAAAAAGGTTCCGATAGGAAACAGAAGGATTCTTTGTGTAATTATATACAAAATATTATGAAGCAAAAATTGAAAAAGATAAAGAAAATAAAAAAGTTCAAGAAAATAAAAAAGTACAAGAAAATAAAAAAATTAAAAGTAAAAAAGAGAAGAAAAGAAAAAATAGAGAAGAAAAAGGAAGGAGAAAAAACAAGAAAAGAGACGAAGAAAAATAATTCAGAGACAAAATAACGTGTAGGAAGGATCTTCAGGAATAAAGGCTGAGGTAAAACTGTTCCTTTTCTAATAAGGCTACTGAAGGAGCACTTATGCAGGCGTCGCCCTTGGATAGTATGACGTGTGCTTCACACACGTCATACTATCCAACTCATCATACTACATATCTCAGCAGGGCGCTGGACGACGAGAAAAAACGCATTTACGGGCGCTTCCATATTTGTTTATGCCGCTGGCAATGCGGTTGTCGTGTCTCTCCCTTGCGTTTGTTTAACTTTTTCTTGATAAAACTCTCTCTCGGACAATTAGTCTCTCATTGTAAGTTTTTTTTTTTTCCTGGAAAACATTTAAATATTACTTTTTGTACGATAAAATACTCAATTACGCAGCGGCGTTTAAGTACGCGTAAGCGTGACCTATCTTTTTATGTCACTTCCGCATGTTAGTTCTGACTAGATAGTCACCCGCTCGCTTCGCGCTCGTGAACACCGCAGAGCTAGTCGATCCTTAGTCGCTGATCTTTTCTCTTAGTTCGCGACTACTTAGTCGCGATACTAACTTTAAAACAGCGCTAGTTAGGCACGACTGGTGAATACGGCTGTAAATGTTCTGGCGTACAGCACGGCAGTATTCTGTGTCATCTTCGCTTTAACGTATAGGTCAAGGATATCATAAATATCAATGCAAAAGCAAAATTTATAAAATATTCCGATTACACAAGTATACTATTTTCTGCAGATAACGCTGATTTGCAAACCGACATGGCAAACCAGCGCTCTCTAGATTAAAAATGTGGAGTCATAACAACGCGTTACATAAAAATATAATTAAACCGAAAGCCATGATTTTAGGCCTAAAAATAAATGTGTCAACATCACAAGAAACGTAATTTTAAATTGAACTAAAATTTAAAACTTAAATTCCTTTAGACTCCTTGGTGTTAACCTCTCTGAGAATGTGTTTTGGAATAATCACGTAAACTACCTTGTTCCAAAGCTATCCCATATGGTGTGCATGCTATATCGTCATCGCTATATTTTACCAACTAAGATCAAATTATTAATGTATAATTATCTATGCTACTCGCATTTAAATTATTGCAACTTCGTTTGGGGCACAACAACTAAAAAAAGCACTCAGGGTTTTTCATGCAGCTGGCTCATTGAGGAAGTTTCATTTCGTAAATGCCCATTTTTTATGTGATTATAGGCTTACGACTAGCCTAAAAGTAGACCAAGTTATAAATACAAAATTTTAATAAGTGTAGGACAAATCTCAAAACATATTCGCAATTACCCTACCCGCGGAGCAAAAGATTGGGGGGGGGGGGGGGGGGGGGTCACACCAAGAGCAAACTATGTCACGCGAGTGATGAAATACGTCATTCATGAATTACTCAATCTGTATATAGCTATGGGTACCGATTCGGCTAAGTTATCGTTAATAGAAGTCAGGTCACCCTTTTCCACTGCTGATCAATTGCAGCCACTTTCCTTTCTTGGTGTGTGTAGCTTTTTTTTTTTTTTCTTTTCTTAGCTTTCTTTTTCGTCATGCCATAATATGTATACAATGAAATAATCTAAACTACGTGATAATCATGTTATAATGGCGATCGTCTATGCACGTTGATGGCTTTCTTTTGTTTACTGTTCTATTTCCTCGCTTTGTTGCTACTGCTGTCGGCAGTCATGGACCCATCAACCTATACTTGTAGCTTCTTTTCCTGACCGCTACCATCAACTCTTGATAAAACTAAACATTATTATTATTATTATTATTATTATTATTATTATTATTATTATTATTATTATTATTATTATTATTATTATTATTATTATTTGTGCAGGAACATGGATGCAACAGATATCTTAAAGTGTGCGCCTGACATATATTCTTCATATGTGAACGTGCTAACTGTATCCATGACGATATCCATAATCATATCCTCATTCTACCTGAACTTTTTATTTTTAATTTGACAATTTAGTTTTTCACAGTAACTTTTCTACTCATATGTGCTTGTTGAGCCGCACTCAAGCCCATACATCTCGTCTTTTAGTATGACAGCAATATATAAAACTGTTGATGCCGCGTGTGAAAGTCCAAGGTACCGAATCTGTCATGCGAGTTACGTTAGGGCCAATAAAAATCTCTACAAACGAAATTTCAGTAAAGAGGGCTGTATATACGTTCAAATAGCACATGCCGTGTAAAACAAAATCCAAGTTTTTGTTAGACATGCGTTGGCTGACAGTGCTGCCTCATTTCTGATGTGTCCAAAATAACTCGGTGGAATAATGTTTTTTATGGTTGCTTGAACTGTCAAATGCACAGCCTAGAAGTTTCATTAAACAACGTTCCTCACTACAAATGTATTTCAAAATCTGAGCCACACATTCCTACATAACTACGTGGCAAACATACGGTTTTCATGTGCATTATGGTTTAAAAAGTTTAGGTTTCTGCGCTGATTCATTGCATTCATGCTCAAACTGGGAGGGGATTCCTGGCTGAGTGACGATATAGACACTCCTTGAAATCAAAAAAATTTGAGAACTGGCGCAAGGAATAATATAGGAGCGGTATCCTAGATTCTCTTTTTTGTGTTTGATTTGTAATTTCCTATTGATTAGGTGTGAGGAATTTAGTTTTCTTATATCATGCTTATTTTTTTTTTTTTGTATCGCAGGTGCACCCGCAGCACGCATCCGGGTTGTGCTAGCCCTCCATCCGCAAGCCAGGAGCTCATGAACGGCGAGAGTGGGAGTTTGATCTGACAGCTCAAGGGGCACCTTTGTTCAGTTATAAATTTATAATTATCAAATTTCTAGTAGAGCAAGTTTTGCTGCGTGTATTATTTTCTAAAACAATAAATGCCTGTTACCAATTTTACCAAAAACTTCATTTTGCAACTTCTATTCGTGCTTCAGCAGCACCTCGGAAAAGAGTGTATGAGTGTGCAAACATCAAGCTTGTCTGAAACCACTGCACTCATGTATAGACTCGCGGACATCCAATGTTCCATATGTTCTTGTTAGAAAATCTACCACACCGTTAGATTTCTACGCTGTTAGTGTTGAATGAGGACCTTGGAAAATGTAGCGCGCCGGTTCACGCCTCTGAAACCAGGACACCTTAATACAACTCGCAGCTGTGCTTCGTCTTATATTACAATATGCATGTATGGTCTAGTTCACCTGTATGGTTCCGGAAAGACGGTACCACTATGGCTCCACCATGCTGTTATTGCCTTTCCAAAAGCATAGTATTTGCCATGTTACGATAGGCTTGTATGGTTCAGCCCGCCTGCATCGTTCCATCGCAATCCGCTCTGCTGGTATAGGATGTCCATAATACGAGATGTTCGTAAGGTTCCGTCCGCTTCTATATTCCGCCTTAATCCACTATGCTTTTTGCGCCTTATTGCTGGTATAGGATGTCCCATAACATAATATGCTTGTATAGGGCTTTCTCCATCATCGTTCCATCATCAAAGTATTTCATCAGGTGCAGCGGCTACAGGCCACCGTTACGGTATATTAATCCCCTATGGAGATACCGGTACCTGTACGAGGATGCCGGCACCCTGGCTATAAGACTTGCCGCCTGTAAGACCGTATCGGCGTTGCCTGCATCCCTTTACCGACGACCAGGTAACCGGCGTCGCCCGCCGGTACGCCATACCGGATTGCCGGTTTCCGTGTACTGGAAACCGGCGCAGCTATTAGAGAGTTTTAGGGAACCGTTTTTGCACATCCGATACAGTACCGTAAGCCAGCCGGTCTTCTGCGGTAGCACATGCGCAGTACGTACCGGAGGGATCATCGTATACCGTATCGGATGTGCAGAAACGGTTCCTAAAATTTCTATAATGCTTACCATCCCATGAATACGGGTGCTCGGTACGAGCCTGTATGAACCTGACGACATGATGGCGCTTAAGACAAGGACAAAAGGGGAGCGCTAGTCTCCCCTTTTGTCCTTGTCTTAAGCACCACAATGTCGTCAAATTTCCAGTACCAACTAGCTCAACAATCTGCATTGATTCTGTATGAACCGTTTTAAAATAATGTTGTTTTCCGGCAGGCAACCTGTCCTCGGTTGAATATTTTTATTTTGCCATTGCATCACTCTAAAGCTTGTTATATTGGTAAACCAATTGGTTATCCGAGTATTCTTTTACGCAAGACACAAAATGCGTACATCGGGGAAATGCCACGTTTACCTCCGAAGCATACTCACAAAAGTTGAAATTCACATAACTTCTTGACTGACGGCTAATGTCGCCGTGCTCACAAAAAGCCTTTGTTTCAAGACGGCGCTACGAAAAGTCGCTAACTGGGGCATAAATGCAGCATACGAAGTGTGAAACGAAATGCTAGAAAAGTGAAATGTCATGCATAGGTTATCGGTGTCAGCGTGTTTACTTGAATTGTTAACCGCCAGAGAACGATCTATTGTTATTACAATGAGCGTCTAGAAACAGAGTTTGCGCATTTTTTGAAAACCTCGGCCACGGCAAACGTAACGGCAGCATGCAAGCTATAACTACGAATTTATTAGCTAAAACTTCCAGGTTTGTTTTATCGTCACAATATTAAGATATACAGGGCGTTCGACGTAAAATTAAAGAGTAAACTTTTTTTGAAACAACTGGAAATAAAGATTCCTTCCGGTTTACGCACGTGATACATTGCATTTTGAAAAGACTGGCGGGAGTAGACCACAAAGCCGAATTACGCTTGGCTCACGTGTTGAAAGCAACTTTCGCGTCACGCCACACATCACAATCTTGCGCCTCTTCGGCAGGGAAGCTTTCCGCTCCAGGCGCACTTTTCCAATTCAGTTTCGATTTTCAGATGCCGTGATTGTCAAGGCTCTCCACGCAATAACTCTATGTAGAATTTTTCCTCTGATTTCTCAGCTGCTTTAGCATCAGTAATCAATGGGCTGTAAATATATAATTTAACATGCCAGCTAAAGCGCAAAGCAAAAAGTTAATTAGTGACTCCTTGTTTATTAAGTATCCATTCATTACTTTACACTTACGTCCTACGTCTGACGCCGCGGACAACGTATACCTGAAGGAATCGTGTATCTATTTCCAGTTTCTTTTTTTTTCATAAATACTGTCGCTCTTACGTGAAACGCCCTATATAATATAATTAAAGATGTGATGCCTGTCGTAAAAAGTCCTTCCACCTGTTACAGCAGATATTCACAGATTTTCGCATACATTTCTAGAAAACATGTTAGCAGTAAAAAGTTACTTAAGTGTTAAAACATTTTGGGGAAGGGCAACCCACTGAGAACGTAGAACGTGAAAGCGAAACGTCAAGGCGTCAGAAATTCAGTCAAATCCGCAAAAATGTGGCGGGTGGGAATTTTTTACTTGTCATATCTTCAGCATAAATTGGCATTGCAGATTGTGTCACCGCCGCAGCAGAGTTTCCTCACATGTGGCGCCTAACTTTTTATTCCATGGGAAAAAGTAGCATGTGGCCATAGTGACATACAGTGGCTGTCTACTTTTTATAATCTTATTATTACTGTTAACAAACAACCAAAATGTTTTTAATAGTCAAAATCAAAACCGAAGTGATGTCGCTTGTTTTAAATTTTAAATTTATCGACCATGTTTGGACGTTTATAGTTACAAACTTTACCTACTTTTCAATAAAATTAATTACCCTGCCTAATTAACGTTGGTGGAATTGTAAGTGTGATAAAAAAATATTAAATTATGTTGTTCAGCATAACTTGACCCTATTAACTCAAAAACCCTAAGGTTCACTGCCAAAATACTCTCACAATATTGGCTGGTACGTTTCCAAAATCCCTTTTTCTTGGATGTTTGCCCCTACACGGATGAAACGTATGAAAAGTGCAACCGAAACAAAACGCTGGTCATCAACATTGTTCTATCATTACGGCCCTATATTACTAACCAGTATGTCACACAAACGTCTGGAACACATTTGTTCACACATGTTAGAGTTTTTTAAATTAAATAACTTTTTTCACCTGATCACCACGGCTTTTGTATATTATCTTCGTGTGAAACTCAGCTGCGAACATTCACTCACAACATTAATCTTATAATTGACCGTTGTTCACATGCTGCTTGCGCATTTCTAGATGTTGCCAAAGCGTATGATAAGGTATCACATACCTCCGTGCTTCATAACTTTAGTATAGCTAATGCTGAATACAGCATTGGGTGCTCCACGTTCTTGACGTCGTCCTCGACGTTGACCTCAACGTTGCCCTTAAGGTCGTCCTAGAGGTCGTTCCAGATGTCGTCCTTGACAGCGCCCTAGAGGTTGTCCTAGAGGTCGTCCTAGACGTCATTCCTGACGTCGTCCTTCAGGACGTCCTAAAAGGAGTCCTTGAGGCTGTCCTGGACGTCGCCCTAGACGCCGTTCTTGGCGACGTCTAAGACGTTGTCTTCGAGGTCGTCATAAAAGTCGTCCTTGAGTTGGTCATTGACGTCGTCCTAGACGCTGCTTTTGGCATCGTGCTCGACGTCGTCCTAGTGGTCGTCGTCGGGGTTGTCGCAGAGGTCGTGCTAGACGTTGTACTTGACGTCGTCCTTGAGATCATGTTAGAGGCCGTCCTTTACGTCGTTCTTCATGTCCTCTAGGATGTGGTCCTCGTCGGCGTTCTATACGTCGTCCTAGGGGTCGTTCAGGACGTCGCTAATGACGTCGTCCTCTAGGACGTCGTCATCGACGTCGTCCTAGACGCCGGCCCTGGTGTCTTCCTCGATATGTGTATGGAATAATATAACCATTTCATCACTGTACCATTTCCTTTCCTAGTTCTTTCTCCTAACGATGTTCCTGTAAAGCTACCGCATTTCATCGCGTTTGGCAGAGGGATAAAACCTACAGCCAATCTTTTTGCCAGAACGTGTGACACTTCCTTGACATCATTCTTAACGTGCAAGGTAATTCAAGGTTTTTATTCGGTCTTCTTCTTTGTCTCATATTTATCCATGGCTTCCCATCCTCAGTTAGTGAGTTGCTATGACTGTGCAGCATATAATGCACAGTCACATTATTGATCATCGACTTCACAATATATATTGTAAAGTCAATGATCAATCTATGATCTAATGAATCAATCTGACGAGATTTATCAAGTGTGAATAAACGGCGGGAGTGACTATGACTCCCTAGCTGGGCCATTGCCAGAGAGGCCATCTCCGGTGACGACTGCCTGCGTCCCATCAACGATAATATCCGGGACGTCTTCTTCTTGGACCAGAGAAGATCGCCGCCTTAGAGTTCCGGGCGAACACCACCTCGAGAGAGCCGGTGGAGGAGGGGGCGCAGACAGTATGCCAGGACGCAAGATCTGTTTCTCAAGCACCCCGCCGACTGTGCAAGAGAGGTCTTGAAAGGGCCAGCTGAGGCAGGAGTGGAGGACGTCAAGGGGTTCCTCGCCACTTGGGCTGGAATTATGACTGGCCCACCCCACCTCCCATCGTGGAACCGGTGGTCAAGCCGGATGGGGAGATAGATGTCTTCTTCCCCGTCACCGCCAAGGAGTTGCGGGAGGCGAGGCTCCCACTCAACTCGGCTCCTGGTCCGGACAGTTTCACTGCTCCACTGCTCAGGGCAGTACCTCCGACCATCTTGAGGGTGCTGCTCAACCTGCTGATGCTACTGGGCCGGGTCCCTGCGGAATTTCAAGCGGGGCGTACGGTGTTTATATCCAAGTCAAAACCTGCGATGGAGGCGGGCCACTTCCGCCCGATTACGGTGGCACCTGTGATTCAGCGCCTGCTCCACAAGCTTCTCGCCCGGCGTCTTACTGCTGCTGTCGGCCTCAACTTCCGGCAGCGGGCATTTAACCTGTGGGCGGGAGCGCGGAGGTGCTCCTACTGGCCACCGCCATCGACGAGGCGAAGCAGCGGCTGCGGCCTCTGTATATGGCCTCCGTCGACCTGACGAAGGACTTCAACAGAGTTAGCACCGAGGCCAACGTGGGAGGGGCTGTGCAGGCGGGTCTGGCTGACAACTTCGTGAGCTACGCCCGTGACCTGTACAGGGCCTCCCAATCAATCCTGAGCTATGAGGGGGAGAGCCTTCTGGTGGAGCCAACTACCGGGGTGCGCCAAAGGGACCGGTTGTCCCCCACCATATTCAACCTGGTGCTTGATGAGTACCTGGCCACGACAGACACCAACTTTGGCATCACGAGCGGCGAGTTTCGCCTGGACGTCATGGCCCTCACCGACCATCTCCTCGTCTTCGCTCCACCAGGAAGGGTCTGCAGGAAAGGCTTGATGAGTTGGTGGAATCCCTGGAGCCGCGGGGAATGCGCGTCAATGCCGCAAAGTCCTTCATTCTGATCTGCAACCCTCCCGAAGAGAGAAAAAATTGAAGGTGGAGACCGACCTCGCCTTCTGCATCCGGGACCAGTGGCGACTACCGCCACGATTTGGTGGTACCTGGGGGTGTAGTTCTCCACCCAGGGAAGGAGGCGTGGAGGAGTGAACCAAGACTTTCGGGAGCTCCTTCAGAAGATTACCCGGGCGCCCCTCAAGCCGCAGCAAAGGTTTTTCATTCTTCGTGACTTTCTACTACCTCGGCTGCATCATAGGCTCGTCCTGGGCCTCTGGGGGATAGGAACCCTGTCAAAGCTCGACAGGATGAGTAGGGCTACCATACGTAAATGGCTGGCCCTACCCCACGACACTACCGTGGGATATTTCCACATCCCGGTCAGCGAAGGAGGACTGGGTGTGACTTCACTCCGGACGGCGGTCCCGGGGATGACGCTGGCCAGGATCAAGGGTCTTCGGTTCAGCGTTTACCCCGGGTGCGAAGCAGCCCTCCGATGCCGGATGCTGCTGGACCAGGTTCGCTGCACTCAGCAACCAGTGAGCCTCAACGGCATACCCCTGACTATAAAGGCCGAGGTCCGTAAGTACTGGGCCGGAAGACTTCATGGCAGCTATGATGGCGCTGCCCTGCGGGACACCCGCCATGTTCCAGCAGCGCAGCCCTGGATCTCGAATGGCAACCGACTTCTACCAGGGCGGCACTATGTTAATGTCACCAAGTTGCGGGTCAATGCACTACCAAACCTCTCGAGGACCAAGAGAGGAAGGACAGATGACGTGTCCTGCAGGGCCGGCTGCAGTGCAAGGGAGTCTCTCGGCCATGTGCTTTAAGCCTATCACCGGGGGCACCGGGGTCGCTTCAAGCGACACGACAATATAGCCCGGTACGTCGCCATGCGTCTCTATCAACTCAAGTGGAGCGTCCTTTGGGAGCCACAATACAACGTCCAGGCGAAGGTGATAAAGCCTGACTTGGTGGCAACGAAGGGAGCCATGGCCGTCATCATCGATGCCCAGGTCCTCGGCACCGGCATGGAGTTGGCCCTCTTACACGAGCAGAAGGCTGCCAAGTACACAGTCCCGGACCTGCTACAAGTCCAGGAAGACCGACAGGAGCCCCCGCTGGTCACCACAGCAACCATGAACTTGAGGGGCATTTGGTCCAACGACAGTGCGAGAACCTTCCTATCATTGAGGTTGAACAAGTCGGACCTCAAGCTAATGACAGTGAGGGGCCCTCCGATGCTTCTGGGGGCACCGCAGAATGACGACTGCGATTAATACCCGCGGCTGATGAAAGCCGTCATCCAAGCAGAGGTCTCCGGAGTGCTGCCGACATCCATCTTGCCGGGAGCAAAGATCAGGGCACCTCTGCCCTTACACAGAGTGTCAGTGTGATAAAAAAAAGAGTCATTGTCACCCCATTAATACTGCCAACAAAGACGACGACAGCAGTAGTCCGAGCACCAGCGCCTTCAGAAACTGGGTCCAAAGGTTCCGGTCGACGAACTGCGGATGGAGGGAAAGATCTCAGTGGCACCCTTCAGGAACTCCATAGGGTGTACAACACCCTTATGTCCAACCCTTCGCGGCCAGTCAACAGCGCCATTGCAACCTATCCCACTCTGGGAGCGTGCTTAAGTGCACAGACAGCAACACGGCCCCCGGTTGCGTATAGCTGCTTCCTCACGGAGTAAAACAGTGAGGCGAATCCCGGGCCCTCTGATTCGCCTTCCTTAGCGCACGTCACAAGTGCGCGCGCCGCAAACGTGTTAAAACGCGCGCCATTGTTTTGCGCACAAACAGATGCCGCCTCAGATATAGAAATGCCGCCTGGAAAGATATGGCGCTCTACCACGTAGTCTAGGAGGTTCGTAATCGACGCCAAAACTAACGTCCACTTTGTTTACAGCCAAATATTTATCGCCAGCGGCGCCTCATCGTGTCGCCTTGTAATGTGCCCCCGCACACTGTAAACGCGAAGCGGCGTGAACGAGGGGGGTTGGGTGGGTTAACACGCGCCCCAGTGATGCCATACCCTGCCGTCCGCCACTGCACCTCCATAAAGGGCGACAACGCAGCCGTCCTTGGTGACAGCGGTTTTCTGATACCAAACAACAGACAACGAGCACGAAAGGGTCATTGTCGTCTCCAGCTTGCGAAAGAGTGGGACGTTCAAACAGGTCAATCAGCTGCCTGGATTTGGTCAATGGTTTTACTCCGTGAGCAAACGGTAACACGCCCGCCCACCCCCGGTCCGAATGGCTTGACGCTCCGGGAAATACGGAAGGTCCCCCCAGCGGTTTTGGCTATCTTTTGCACAAACTGGCTGGTGTTTGCTTCAATACCAGAAGAGCTTAAAACAGCTAGGACTGTGTTCCTGCCGAAATATCACACTGCCACAACGGGGGAAGACTTCCAACCAATCATGATTTTTTCACTCCTCCGGTTGTACACTCGGGCACCGCTACGTTTCATTGAGGATAATAAATTTCACGATGTTCATGGGGGTCTCAGTTACGATCGCGGCGCATCCTCAAACATGATTTTCTCCAAGCACAATTACGAAGAAGAAAAAATTGCGCGACGATCACACGACGTGATACGTCTAAAGTCTAGACGCGTCTCGCAGTGTGATCGTCTAGACTAAACTACTTTTGTGAGTAGTTTAGTAACTTTCAATTACAATCTTTGGGGGTAATCAGTAGTTTACTTTAATTACTTTGTCCGAGTAACTTCTACTCAAATTACAAATCTCTTTCCAATTTCAGTAGCAGGTTTGCTTATCAACAAGCATTCCTGCACAAAAGGATATAAGATCTTGAATGATCAGCTTATATTTGCAAAGAAGGTAAAGCATGTGGCGTAGGGGGGAAAGATTGTTTGGAGGTTCCGAAACCCCCGAAACTTTTCACGAGCCCCCCCCCCCCCCCCCCCCCCTGCAACAACTCTGCTAAGAGGCGCGGGGAGCAGACAGACATGTCGCAATTGAGGCCGAGTAACTGCGGGATTAACGCCGAAGGCTGGCGTTTCCTTGTGTCCCGAAGCTGAAGGAGACTTGACGCATTTGAAGAAAGGGCTTGTCCCTGCTTCTCCACAACGTAGGAACTCTCGCCCACTAGAGGAAGTGTACACATGCATCCTCACTCAGAGGAGGCAACAAAATGCAGCACCCGCTCTGAAACTCACCTGGTGCTCCCGAAGTTTGTGCTGTACTTGAAGACTCACGTGCTAAAGTGCAACGTAAGGGTAACCATTTGCGCTGCCTTTCCTCCCAAAGTCATAATATGCAGGTCTCCCAAGATTCCAAGATCGTTCGGGAAATCTTAGTAATTCCCCCGCCGTTTTTACAAACAAAAATAAACAAGTAGTGTTGGAAAGTACTATAAGTGCATGGTACTTAAAGTACTACTTCAATTAGGTTTAGAAAACTTGTAGTTTACTTGAAGAAAATTCTCTGTGCATGTACTTGCACCTTACTATCGTATTTTTTCTGGTAGTTTCCGAGGACAATTCAACTCCCGACGTAAAAGTATATTCCCCAAATTTGAAAACAAACAATGGCGTATCGTTATGTGAAAAAACGCTATCGTCTTTCGACGCGTCATCTGAACATTTCGCTGAGTGAAGTAATGGCGGCTGTAAGACCGATAGAAATAAGTGACTTAGAAGTTGATTGTGTTAAATAGTTCGTCAGCGAGGGTAATACAACTACTCTGTGGCGGATGGACTTCATGCAAAATTTGCCACCATTTCCGAAAAAAAACTGATGCACGTCCGATTACCCTTGAAGCAATGCATACCAGACAAAAAAAAGGAACCTGTATAGGGGATGAAAGGGCATCATGAAAGATTCTGTTAAGATGTACTTGTACTTTACATTGGAAGTTCATTTTATTTATAAACCTACTTGAAGCACATTGTACAAGGTGTACTTACTACTTTACTTGAAGTACATAACATCTCATTTACTTTGTACTTTTTTTTCAAGTACTTGTTAGATGTATTTACGCAAACCTGTAAACACGCAAACACTATCGGCAAAATCGAGCTCGGGCAGTGCTAAACCTCATAGTACAAAGGATACATCCGCAGCACATCGTTGACCAAAAAACAGAAAAAAAAGTGCAAAACAATTAGACTCGGAGAAGTAGAACCAGTGTTAAAGCATATCTGCAAAATCACAAGCTGGTTTATATTTGGGTAGCAGAATATCGCTAACAGATCAAAACCTATATACTTTCTTATTACAATAAAAAATATAAAAGTAACTTCAAAAGTAATTCGCCACTTTTTTACAGAAGTTAGTAATTTTAAAAAAAATTACTTTCCATTTTAGTAATTTTTACTCTACTAAAACTACTTTTGAGGCCAATACTTACTAACTTATATTAATTACTTTTTTTTAGTAACTTGACATGTCTCAATTTGATATGTAAGCAGGTGTGCAGCCAGGTCACCAAGTATCGATCGACCAGTGGCCACCTTTTAGACATAAAAAGTATATCACAATCTGGAGGGGAACATCTCCAGTCTGACATCACAGTGTTTGAGGACGACACCGTCATCATTGCCGATGTCGCGGTGTTTTAGGATGATCGCCCTGCATCGCTCACACGGATGTGCGATTTCAAGAGCGCGAAGTACGAATGCCGAAGATTACTGTTCCCCGATAAGGTCGATACGGCAGTCAACTCGGTGTTCGGGGCACGTAGCATGCTGTGCAATGAAACAGCGGTGGCGCCGTACTTGGACTTCCCAGGTGGGATATGGCATGGCTCTCTTCGCGAGCCCTCGTAGGATCACTCATATTTCTCAAACGCCTTATTTATTTTATTTATTTATTTATTGATACTGCAATCCCTGAAAGGTATTTTAGCAGGTGGGTGCATTTGATTAACAAGACATGCAGGCATACAAAAAAGCAAGCAAGTCGCAGAAACAAAAGAACAAATATTTTACAGAGGGAAAAAACTAATTTAGGAGGGATTCAAATAAAGACAATGATGGCTGCATAACAACACTTTCAGAAAGGCTATTCCAATCAGTCACCGTTCGCGGAAAAAAAGAATTATTATGCGATCGAAAAGGAGTTATTGTTGGTGCATGCCTCCGTCGAGTAGCGTAGCCTGATGAGAAGTTTATTCAGTGAGACAGATCCATCCTATAATGTCCATTTATTAATTGATACAAAACGTTTAGTCGAGAATGCCGATTTCTGAGAGATAATGACTTTAAGTTAGCTCTGGTCAAAAATTCGGTTATAGAGGTACGTCCAAAGCTATTATAAATGTAGCGAGCTGCCTTTTTCTGCACACGATCGAGCTTGTTAATGTTTAGTTTGGTGAAGGGATCCCAAATGATAGCCGCGTAATCTAATATTGGCAAGACTATAGCTTTATATGTTAAAACACGCAAGGAAGGGGTAGAAAGTCTTAGCGTCCTTCTAAGAAAGAATAACTTTCGAAGAGCATTTGATGTTACGTAATCAATCTGTTTTGTCCAAGTAAGATTATGAGTGATCCATAGTCCAAGGTATTTATATTGTGTTACTTCTGATAATAGAATATTATTAGTATTGTAAACAAACTTCAAAGTATTTCTTTTGTGAGTAATTCTCATAAAACCCGTTTTTTCAAAAGTTAATAATCACTTGCCACTTCGTACACCATTCCGTGATTTTTTGAAAAGCTTTATTTAACAAAAGTTGATTCGAAGTACTAGCTATTTCTGAGTAAATTATACAATCATCAGCGTATAATCTGATTTTTGCAGGAACATCTTGTACTATATCATTAATAAATAACAAGAAAAGGATAGGTCCGAGCACAGAGCCCTGGGGAACGCCAGAGTCAACAGGAAGTCTGTCAGAGCAATATTCACCATAAACTACGAATTGTCGACGATTTGAAAGGTATGCTGAAATCCATTTGACTAACTGTCTGTTCTTACATATTTGTTTCCAATTTGTATAGTAACTTTTTGTGAGAGGCCTTATCAAACGCCTTCAAAAAATCCATAAAAAAGCATCGATGTGTTTTCCATTGTTTATTGCCCAGGAAAAATCGTGAACAGTCTCAATTAATTGAGTACATTTTGAAAAACCTTTTCGGAATCCATGCTGATTTTTAGTCAAAATGTTGTGTTCGTCTAGGAATTTTGATAAATGATTATATATTATATGTTCAAGAAGTTTACAGGCAGTTGAAGTCAATGAAATGGAACGGTAATTTTGAATACGCTGCTTGTTTCCGTTCTTATGAAGTGGTTTGACTCTGGCCGTTCTCCAGTCTTCTGGAACCTGACTTTCGGACAGCGATCGTGAAAACAGAACAAACAAATATTTTGAGACCCATTTAGCATACCTGGATAAAAATGCATTGTGGATACCATCAGGCCCAGGGGAATTTTTCACATCCAATTTCAAAAGCATATTCAATATACCACATTCACTAATTACAATATCAGGCATAGGCGGATAGTCAGCGTCAAAATTTGGTAACACATCATTGTCTCGAGTGAACACCGATTTAAAATGTTTATTAAATGCGTTTGAAATTATTTTTTCGTCGTGGGTTAAGTTACCACCAATTTCGTAAACATCACAATCCCAAGAATGTGGAGAAGTAGATATAAAGTTTTGCAAAGATTCGCCGAAATATCGACTTTTATCAACTGTAACTTGGGTTTTAAGTTGCAATGAAATAGCAAGGAATTTTTCAGTCAGTGCGCACGAGTCGGCGCTTGTTTTCATTTTCTTTTTCAATCGTTTCAATCGTCTTTTTAACTGTAAGGCCTTTCTAGAAATCCAGGGGTTCTTTTCATTCTGCTTTTTTACAATTACCGGCGAAAAACGGTCAATACATTCACCTACAATAATTTTATGCAAATTCCAAAGATCATTTAGATCACCAGTACTGTTTACAAAATCGTATAAATTAAATGAAAGCATGTCTATAATAGAGACATCATCTGCACGAGAAACATTTGGATAACACTTTGACTTGGTTTTTCTATTTACAGAAACATCTTCTAAGGTTAACAATGCTGCTTTGTGATCAGAAATACCAGGGATTACTTATTTCCATCGATTGTGATGGTGGGAATCGTGGAAAAAAGCTGGACTATGCAGCTTGACTCGTCCATCCCTCATCCTGACTGGTGAGCAATTTAACTCACCAATCATTTTATTTCTGCTAACGCGCAGCTTTACCATCACCCAGGATGATATAAAGGTGTTTTTCCCTGCTAATCCTTCTTAAAAGTTTATTGTTGCATGCTTGGTTAACTTGCCAGCATGCGATATGCTTTGGTGTGTGGATGTATATAGTTTTCTTGACGTTACTGTTTAGGATGGTCCTGGCCTCAATCCAGAATACCCGTCATACATCCTGTTGTTGTAGTGTTTTTTCATCTCTTTTTTTTATGGGAATACGTTTCATTTAGCGGTTCTCGCCCCTAACAAAGCCAGGATATACTGGATTAGCTGTAGCTTGCTGCACTGCCCTTGTCATCTGGCAATCCAATTTCTCTGCCGGTAAAACATGCACTGCTGTCTCCTACCAACCGCCTTCGGCAGAAATTCTTGTACTAATCAGATGCATCGTCATCTAATTAGTGATGAGCATGAATTGTTTAACGAGATTCCCACTGTCCATAACTACTATCGAGTGAAACCACAGCCAATGGAACGGGCTTGGAAACATCAGCGGAAAACGAAGACCCCGTTTAGTTTGACTCTAGTCTGACTCTGTGAAGCGAAAAGATTATTCTTGCTAGGCTCGACAGTATGCCACCGGAACGAATATATTGAGGCATTCATTTTTCGTGCGTACCGTGTCAGAGTGTAATTCGTTACCAGCGGAAGTAGTGTGCCCCGAGAATGCTGATTTATTTTAAAATGCATTGTGCCCCCGCAATAATGCCCACGCGGCATTGTGCCCCCGCACAATGCGGACTTTTACTGAATAAAGAATAAAGAATGTATCTCGTCTTCCATGTAATCCAAACATGCGTGTTTAAATGATGTAAGTTAGGAAACAAGGCGCCTAACGCTATGGCGCCTGGAACGCGTCTCCAACTGGTGTGGTCAGCGCGTCCAAAAAAGCGGTGCCTCGACGATTTCCGCCTTGTGACGTGTCATGCTGTCGCCGCCGCGATCCTGGCAGCGTCACAGCTGCGACGGTGGTTGTAGATGACGCCTGTTCTGCTGCAGGTCGCTCTCCAGCTCGACAGCCTAGGGAAGCTTTGGCTCTCAGAAGATGGAACGCTGAGATGACAGCGACACTCGCGTTTGCGCGTGCCTTTTGCCAGAAGTTCTACGACCAACCATCAGGATAGAGATATCCGAGAGCATGACACTCCGGCTTTTGTGACGTGATTTGCTCCCACTTCGGGACCATCATCAATGCATGGAGGGATAAGACGTTAAAACACACCACTTAGCCACGCGATTCAGAAACCGTGCTAACACTCACAAATATAGATAAGTCTATATTTAGTTGAAATCCCGTAAAATCCATTGTAATTTGGCTTTTAAAGCCTGTAATATTTTTAACGGGACTTCTTAATTCGAGCAGCTTGTCCGTCCATCCGTCCGTGCGTAAATTAACCCGCTAAATTACAATAAGAAATTGGTGTGACGTGACGTGTGGGTATCACGTGACAGCACTAATTTACCCCGGGATGTTGCGTAACGGTGTCACGTGAGCTGAAATTTTTAATTTCAGCTCACGTGACCACACCAGGGGAGTCAGGTCCCATGACGTGACGTCATGGTGTCAAGCTGTGTTGTCACGTGATACTATGACGCCACTCGACATCACTTCACTTGAAGTAAATTCGCCTGCGAACTGTAGCGGCAAAATTTAAAAAAAAGAAATATATATATATATATATATATATATATATATATATATATATATATATATATATATATATATATATATATATATATATATGTTCCTGCAAGGGCTTTTTACTGGTTTTTAATTTGCACCGAACCTGAGCGCAGTAAACGTAGTAACTTAGTGAAACTTTTGTTTTCTCGAATTTTGCTTTAGTCTAAAAGTGATAGGCAAATCAAAATTACAAAAATAAGCAAAAAATAACCTCCTTCATGACGTCCTTGCTTGTTTGAGTGGCCGTGAACTAGAGGAGAGGTAGTGAACTCAGCGAGCGCTCACGGCTGCCGCACTCCGTGTCGACGGCTCGAGAGGGCGCCACTAAAGCATGTTCTGGATAGGCTGTATGAAGCGGGCAGCCAGGGCGGCTCGCATTGCATTTGCTGCGCGATTAAACACCAATTCGGCATGACACTTCATTGACCACAGACGACAGCAAACACGGGGTAAAGATCAGTCAGAACGGCAGCCACTTCGCGCTGCCATACCGCGAAAGGGCCAAACGCAAACCAAAGCTGCTCACCGAGGGCCTTCGGAACGCTCGGAACCGGTCGAATCCTCGACTGCAGCGCCGCCGCATACATCCGGGACCTTTCTACGCTCGCCGTTCGTCGGTGTCTGATCCCACTACACCTTTCTAGTATGCGCCGCCTTTTCCAGCGCTTCGTGGCGGGTATGCCGACAGATCATTTCTTGTTTCCGTACTTTATAAACTGCATTTGTTTCTTTTCTGATCTAATATACTAAAGAACTACTTTTATAAATAACTGAAACGGCTCGCGCCACTTATATTTTGTATTTCAACTAAAAAGAAGCTTTTAGCGGCTCTGAGCAGTAGAAAGGCCAGGACCTAAAACGGCACGATGTCGTCACATAATGCGCGCTTTCGGCACCTCAGGTCGCCACCGTAGGTGGAGGAGGTTTTTGCGTCGTCCGGTTAAAATATGACGCACTGATATTTAGACTCTTTCCGTGCCCGCTGGCTTGCCCGAACCCCAATGAGACGTGGAAACCGCTAAAAAGGTAGACACTTAAATATGATTGCAGGGCCCCTTTAAATACCTCTAAGCTTATTCTTTACAAAATTATTCATATAGCCGAAATCTCACCTGTCGTGTCTTTAAAAGGCTGCCTTACTAAACTCGTCAACTTTTGTGTTCTTCTAAAACCTATGACGCAAAACGTCCAATAAACTCTGTATTTCCTAAACTAAGAACGAAAGATTGTAAAACAAGGACTTTCAGCCAAAGCAAAACTCTGACAAACACGCCTCTATTTTTCTCCAAAGGAAACTCCAAGAAGACAGAACCCCGGCAATAAGATAAACGGGCAGATTCCTCAAATATCACTCTCATGCTTTCTGCAGGTTCAGAGAAATCAAAAGTCAACATATCTTTTCGACTGGCAGAGAACCCGCATTTTAAACCTTCCTTTGTGAATCTGACTTATATTAAAAAGGTCGGAAAATAAAACGAATTAAGATGTAACGGCCCTTAAATTTAAAGCTCACAGAGAGAAATGTTACATATAGGTCAACAGAGCTTGTGTAGATTGATGACATATTTTGTGCGGAACATACGCTGCTAAGGTAATATTCCATACAAACAATGGCATATGCTTATTTTCTGTCAACTTCGCGCATAAGATGCCCTTCGCCAAAATTCCGCACTTTTAGCCTCTCTATATATACCACCGGAATCTTTCTGGCGCAATGCAATGGCTAACAGCGTACGGCAAGAAAACGATATGAATTTACTTGGTCTGAAATTATTGCTTACTCTGTGTATTGTATTGAGCACTGTCGTCGGCAAGTATTACATTATTAGTTATGCGACAATCTTATGAACATATTTGTTGACATATCTATTTACAGAATAATTGGTTAGTTGATCAGACTACTTGATCAAAGTCACGTACGCGAGGGAGTTTTCTGTGTTTCCTGTATTAAGTGCCGATAGCGGATTTAGAAACATCTGTACAGGCACAGTCGTGTAGAAAGAAGTATCAAAACTCCTATTTTATAGGGATTCCTATTTGCTGTAATTAATACTCGTATATTTATATCTTCTAAAATAACAGCATGTCATCTTTAGCCATAATTTTATAAAAGACATATCTAGTCCAATTACAGCCACATATGACCGATCAATTGTGTCGACAATTGAAGCAGCCGCCAAGGTTCAAAAAGTTCGGTCAGTGCAACTTCTTCACACTAATAAACCGACACAGGTGAAGACAACCTGTGGTTCTGACCTACAATGCTATTACAGGCCTTTTCGGCCTGTAATAGCATTAAAGACCCATTCGGCTAGGCGGCTGATGCATCCGTTCTAAGCACACTTTGGCGAAAGATATGTTTTTTTAAAGAGAGCGAGAGAGAGAGAGAGAGAGAGAGGAACAGAACAAAGTGAATTTGGCAAAGCCGGCTGAACCTGCCTCGTCCAATGGGTCGCTTATATATTTGAAGGCTGTACTTGCCACCTACTCCTTGTACATCTGGGTGATTTGGCTAGAAAATGGTGGCGTGGAAAGAAAACACGCGTTTTGACTGTTATCGTTTGCATAATCTATACTTCAGATAGTATCACTATAAATTTTTCGTTTGTCTATGGGTCATTTCCAGTGGCGCTTTGAGAAAGGCTTCTGGGATTAACTAGGCTCAATGACAAGTGCAGTTCAAATGAGCCTGACATGCCTAAAGCGTGTATTTTGGATGTTAAAAATATTCGTATTTTTTTTTTCATAAATACCGGATTTCATGCGATGTTTCCATCATAATTTTACTTAATCATGTTTATTGCGTATAAACTTCTGCAGGTCAATATCCCAACACTCGGAAAGAAAAGGTACGTGCACAGGTCCATAACTCACACACACCAAAACTGCCAGGATTAACGCTGAATTGCAAATAATTATGTGTTCCGATTATTATTTATAATTATAATTTATATCCCAGTTCTAGAGCTGAAGTGTGTGAATAATTTTTTATGTAAGAATTTTGTTTTGATAAGGAAATAAAATATTGTATCTCCCATCGGAGAAAAAAGTTTTCATTAGCTTAAACTCTATGCACAATTTCATATAAAAATGTTAAAAACTACTAAAATTTTATTGCATGTTTCTTTTGTATATAGCAACGCAATTTAATTTGTTACTGATAAGTTCCGGTCAAGTCCAAGACTAAATGTCTAAAAGTGCGCCAATTTCTAATTTTGCTCACATGTTTACCAAACCGTCAATTTCTGTTATCTTTATTTCTTGTCTTTTGAAGGACAAAACAACTTTTAGAAACAAATGTCTAAAGATTCACAACAAATACCGGAAGCTTCACGGAAGTCCACCTATGGTTCTAAATGATAAGGTAAATTGCGTTTTCAAATTTTATTTTTTTTAAAAGACCTTCACAAGTAAATAGGAAATTAAGAGCTGCGATTGCTTCTCGCTATTTCCTCAGACATAATATTACAAGACATAAAATGCTTTGTCCCCGTGTAAATGTGCTATAAGCTGATCAACTCACAACCCTATGAAATTACCGTTCTAAAATAGATAACCAAGTGTATTTCGAGATAGCCAAAATTTATCAATATCAAAACCACACTAAGTGTTATATTAGCGAGCATGTATCGTGTAGCCATTCTACAAAGAACAGCTGTTGTTGGGAGTCCCCTGGAAATTGCATGCTCTTCCTTCGAAAAAGCTACCAGTGAAGGTATGAATCACATGATCGCTCCCTTCCCCCAATGATGACTTTATGAGATAACAAAGAGCACTGTCCGTCCAGCAGAATTCGAACCAGTGACCTATGGATGACAGAATTAAATCAATTGCTCCGCACTTAACCACTTCACCAACAAACCTATTGGCCCGTAGCTCTCAAGTTTTGAGCAGCACTCCAGGCGAGAAAAATACAATATTTGTGGTTCGCGTTTTGAGCATCCGTCATTAGCTTACCCACTACAGTTTTTATACTCCGTTTCATTATGAGTAGCAGCACAGCATAAGCTGCGAAAGCGAGCCCAGGGTTTTTAGTGTCCCTGCCAAGCACGCGCGCTCGTACAGAGCGAGGTTGTTTCGAGCATCGTTCAGGTGAACATGCTTTTGCATGTAGCTTCAGCTTCGTTATCACGAACAGTGAAATGTACTTGCTCACAAGGGCTATCAAAGAAATAATACAAATAATAAGAATGAAAGGAATGTTTGATCGGTCGCTAAAATCGCGAGCTGCATAATTTTTTTTTTTTAAGACGCCTTGATTTTGCGAATGTACAGATGCTGACAGACGCTTGTATTTGAACGTGGCTCATCCATAACCAAATGTCGCAGCGGCGATTTTATGGTTATAAAGAGAGGATGGTTCAGCCGGCATTACATGGTCGCGACTTGCGGACTCGCTCGCCCTCCCTCCACCTCCCCCCCCCCCCCCCCCCCCCCCTGCCCGAGAGCAACGAGCTTATTTACGAGACAAGATTCAATGAATGACCTTCAAAACTGCTTTACCGTCTTGAGCGCCTAGAGCGCGCACACGACGCCAGAGATGGCAAAAGGCAACGAGCTTGTGATTGAGCACGAGCGTTCGAAATTAACGCACAGCCTTTTTTACCTCGTCAGCATCTATGGCGACCATGGTGTAATACGCCAAAACAACAAGGACAAAAACGAAGGGAGAACTGGACAGGACGCGACGTAACTTTCAACTGAATGGTTTATTTCGATGACAAAATTTTAAAAATATAAAAGCAGGCAGACTTGCCAGAGCACAAAGATATGGTCTAAGAACACACCCCCCTCAAATGCCAGCGTCATTGGTACTACAAATAGTAGAATTCTTCATCAGACAAGGACAAAGAGGGTGCGCTCACACAAGAATTGTCGTGGTGGGACTTAATCAGGAAGGCTTCGTAAATTTCTCTGGCCGTTTTTGTTTTGTAATGGCCCATGGCTATTACAATTTCCCTTGAGCCCATGGCCCATGGGAAATTCACGAAGCCTTCCTGATTAAGTCCCACCACGACAATTATTTTGTAAGCGCACCCTCTTTGTCCTTGTCTGATAAAGAATTCTTTTATTTGAAGAACCAATGACGCGGGATGTGTTTTAGACCATATCTTTGTGTTCTGGCAAGTGTGCCTGCTTTTATATTTTTTTTTTAACTGTGTCATCGAAATAAACCATTCAGTTGAAAGTTACGCCTCGTCATGTCCCATTCTCCCTACGTTTTCGTCCTTGTTGTTTTGGCGTATCACACCATGATGCAAAACCAACTGGCCCAACTAGCCATCCTCATCTATGGGGAGCGCACGACACCTAAAGAGGGCGCGCCTCTCCAACGTGGAATAAAACCCCTCGATGTCAACCATTTCGTCGTTTACCCTGAGACTGGGGGGGTTTTTAGAAGAGCAAAAGTAACAGAAAAACAGACAGGTCTCAAACTTGACCTGTCTGTTTTTCTGTTACTTTTGCTCTTCTAAAAACCCCCCCAGTCCCAGGGTAAACGACGAAATGGTTGATTTCCACCAGCTAGCCTGTACTATGACTCTTTTTTCCCCTCGATGTGTTTGCTTTTATCTATCAAGTAGCGTCAAATGCGCCAGTGCGCGAGTTCCGTGTCTCGAACGGCCTTGTAGTCAAATGGCGGCGGCGCAGAACTGAAATGAGAGGCCTTTCAAAGAGAACGCCGGCGGAGCACCCACAGGTTCCACTTGTGTTGTACGTTTTCACAACAGTGGTTCGCGGTACTTGTAAGCGTGAATTCGATCCAGGGACTTTAGGTCCCGGTGCAACTCTGCTCGAAGGGGTGTGACGTGAAATCTCTTCTCGGTATGTGTTGTGCGCTGAAGCATAGCCTCCTATATACTGACAAAGCCTGGCAGATCGCCACGAGAAGCGGCCGCCGAAATGGAAAAGGTGCAGCGGCACACAACGGATGAGAGGAGAGCCACGTGACTGGCGCCCCGCTGCGGTGAGACGCCGAAACACATTTCTCCCGAGCGAACAAGTGTGTTTGGGATCCTGGCAGCTGTAAAAGCTGTGCGCTGAAGTCCAGGTTCTCCGAGAAATGGCTCTTTGATGCTCTGTGCTACGAGATCTTCGCGCCCCAAATCTGCTACTGGGTACTCTATGGCTCCGTCGTCGAGCTGTCAGGCTTTGTGAGTATAGAGGAGACTATGGCTGAAGTGTTGTGCGTGAGCGCGCGCGGCAAGGGAGCGTACTCCGCGTGCTCATGCAGGATGCACTTCTACTATCTCGTACACCGTACTTCTACGCCGAGCCTCTTCGAGTGGAACCCCACTTGCTATCATGCTTGGTTTTTGTAAAGCTAATGTTCCTTAGCGCTAATGGGGTTCCCCGGCGTTTCTTTCGTAGTCGCCGATTGGCCTCAAAATTTGCTAAACACACCTGCAAGCATCTCTAAAATAGAAACCGAAATATGGGCAAGCATATAAAATAAATTTTGCGAAATAATAGAATTTACAATTTCGATCCTCTCTTCGTTTTTCTAAGTAAGAGTCTCTAAAGGACATAATAAATAAGTGACGTCAGGGGAAGGCAGGGGTTCACTCTTTAGAGTGTAGACTTTGTTCCCAACTGATTACAAGCAGTTTTATGGTGTCAAATGAATGCTCTGAAAGCTGTTCGGCATAGTTCATTTTTAGACTACCCGCTCGACCTGCGAGCCTGCCTTCCCCTGAAGTCACGGCACTAAGAAGCGCGGGTGCATTGTCAATGTTGGTTTTGGCATCATTTTTACCTTCCAATTTCAGAGTAACTATTCTTCTGAATTTAGCGATTCGAAATAGTATACCGGAAAGGGTAAACGCCGGTAATTCCGAAAATATAGGTGGTTGAGGTAGCTCAAGTCGCCGGAATACCCCTTTAAGCCAGTGCCTTTTCTCGCACAGTATTTAACAGCACTTGCCGGCTACAGTTGGTGGGGCCCTCTCAGTTGTAAATGAAGATCAAGAAGGACACCAGTTGCTTCGCGCTCGCTGCAAAAATGGCTGTAAATTCAAGAGGCAGCGATTTAAAATCTTTATATTTTTTGTTCTCAAAGACCCTAATCATTCTTTTTCAAATGATCGCGCTATGACCAAAGGACAAAAAACTTCAGACCTAATTGATTTTGTTTATCTGCTCGGCACAACTCCTCTTGTAGCCATAAAGCGTACCCGACAACTCCCGTTAGTTTACGTGCAGGCACGGCGTCTGCTCCTCCGCATTCCCATGTGACGCTAGTTCCTCGATCTGACGCCGGAGTAAAGGTGTCGTACCGTGATATTCAAAAGCCTACCTACGTTCAGCGTTCCTGTGTTTTTCTTCTCATGTGATACGATCCGCTGTAGAGGCTTGAAGCTCGTATACGATTGTGTACCAGCATTGTAACCGACAACGACAGCAGCTCGGCATGATATTCGGCGACGGTCTGGAAACTTCTTCAGGGCGACGTACACGAGTGTCAGAAATTTATAAAATCAGCACGAAATGTAAACTTCGCTCCTCAATTTAACAGATTGATATTTCGCTACTGGATCAAGCCCAGCCTACTGAGAATCAAAGTATCGCGGTTGTTTTTTGCAGCGCATGAAGCGAATTTATGTTTACAGTATTATTTTCCAGAGTAAGACAAGTTAGCGCCGACTGTGGCCTCGGACGCTTATTTAGCACGATTCTCATGTACGCCTAATTCATTAGGAATTGCTGACGCAAGGCATGCGCTTCTTAGAATCCTACGCGCGATGTGCACGCAACATGGCTCTTCTAGGAGTCACACAGCGGCCCCAATGTCCTGTCACACGCTTCAAATATGAGATTTTGGCTGTGGACAAGGTGACTGTAGTCGAAACACCGTTGTACCTGTGCAATCGAACGACCACCCGAGCAGACGAACTTGTAAGCCGTATCGCTAGACCTCAGAAAGTTCGTAGAGGGTCCGAAGAACGCGAAATTTAATTTCGTGGCACTGACAAGACTAGTCGTAGATAAGGTGATGATGAGGAACTAAAGCGGAATGAAAAGCGTAAACGAAAATGGTGTGAAGAACTTTCCAATAGAGCTCAAGAGTCGGCGCGAAAACGTGAATAGTGCCACAATTATACCGATTCACGCAAGCTTCGAGCTGCTATCGCTGTGACGCACGTTATGCGATAGCTTTATTGCACTCGATTTTTTATTACAATTTCAAAGATAGGCATCAATTCTTATATGACGTAGATCGCACAAACATAGAATATCGACATATACTTTCATCGCGAATATGGTCACGCTGAAATTGCACATGGCCTCGTCTTTTTGCTGCCAGAAGACTTTGTAAATAAATTTACGACAAATTGCTACGCAATTGTGCTGTTATGTGTAGCGTTCTTTCATAACAAACGTTAAGCGGTACCCTGAGTTTTCAGTTGCCAGACGCCTCCGTTCACCACGCTCTTCATCAGATAGTTTAACGCGTACCACGTGTGCACTTGATAGTTGTTCCCACAATGAAGCGAATACACCGTAATGGGATTGATAAACATGGCGATCTTCCAGAGCCTCCCATACTCGCAATCCCGTCTTCTTCAGCGCTCACATGTTGTCAAACGCCTCTTAGTTTACCTCATTCCGTTTTGCCTACCCCTCTGGTCACATGGCCTCCCCGTTAATCAATCAAGGTCGAGCACTTAACCAATCAGTGTCAAATCTCGCGTTCAGGCTATTGTCCAGGCCTCATGAATTGCCGAACAACTAGCCTAAAAGCGTTTTACGTTAATATTTACAAGACTATGAGGTCAAAAGAACTGTCGTTTGCGCGTTCGGGTGAAACAAATCCAAGAGCACTTACGCTGTCTGTAGCGCGTTTCACAGCGACAACAGCTCGGTACTCATATAATTCTCTGTCTATGTGACGTCCCCGTCGATTCTCCGCCACCTCCTGAGCACGACTTTGAGGGTTTTCAAGCCATTTGCGCTTCTGCACTCGAATCAGTTTTCGTACCTCATCCACACTCTATCTTCAATGAGTCACTTCAGCGCGTACGGAATACTGTGCATTGCGCAACCTTCCAGAGAGCAAGGTAATCAAACTCCTCGAACATATCAACGAGGTTTGGCGAAGGTGAACCATCCCACCCGAATGTAACGAAGCCATCGTCATCGTCATTCCCAAACGCGGCAAGCTTTCAAAAACATTGTTGTAAAAAAACAATTTGGTTTTCAGAAAAATAAATCAAGAGAAGTCGCACTTCTTGGAATTAAAAAACAAATTCTCGAGAACATAAAACAAAACATATACACGCTTCGTACAAAAAGGCTTTTGATTGCGCTACGCGTGACATACTTTCACAGAAACTTCCGTTTTCCGGAATACGCGGTATTGCTTTATCGCTGCTTAAACGTTACCTCACTACGAGAACGCAATATACAGTAGTAAATGGAGTAAAGTCAGACGTTCAATACATAAATTAAGGGGTTCCTCAGGGGTCTATTATTGGTCCTACATTATTTTTGTTATATATAAACGACATTGTAAACATGCATGGCAGTTCAGATATAGTCCTATATGCAATAGCAACAAATATTTTACATTCTGGCTTAGACATCCACGACCAATTTGCAAGGGCAAAACAGTGGTCGCGGGGATTAGACTTATGGCTAAGTTCTAATAAACCTTATTTAAACGTAGAAAACCAAGTAACTACTGTTTAGACCAAAAGGAATTATACCACCTTCAAATTTGCAATTAAAGTTTATGGACTCTTACATTTAAGCATCTTCAGTCATTCGATTCTTGGGGGCTTGATTCAATGAAAACCTATCGTGGACGCCACATACTGAGTATTTAAGGTCTTTGTCGAGCTATTGGTGCTTTAAATATATGATAATATTATATTCTAACAAACGTGAAACGGCAAATTTATTTCGCCCTCGTGCACTCACGCATTAACTACTGCATTTTAGTGTGGTCAACTACATACCAAACAAATATAGACAGTATTTTATTCATACAAAAGCGAGAATTCCAACCATTTGGTAAAATACAACTTCTTAAAAGTGCCACACCATAATTTAGAACTTACCAAACACTCAACGTCAAAGATCTACATAAATACAAACTATCACTTGAAATTGTGAGGCAATTTCAGCTCGATAATTGTCGTTCCATGCAAAGTATCACGGGAAACATAAGCCGTTTAGTTTAAGGCGACATTTATTAATACCATCGCGTTCGTGAATGCATTATGGAGATAGAGGTTGAGTTTTCTTATACCAGACCGTTTAAACCAGCACCCGTAAATTTTAGGAACATTGGATTGCGTACAATCACTCAACATATTTTAAAAGACAATTTACTCACAGAGGAATAAAAACGAACGTGTTTTAAGCAAAAGGATTAGGATGATTGATAACCAGCAAATGTGTTTTCATACTACGTTGTTTCGCGGTGTATTTGTTTTGTTTTTTATAGACTTTTAGTTTGGAGTGAAATTGTATCAGTTCCCATGTGTTTCAAGTTTTTCCTACCGTTGCTGCCAAAAGGGTGCCATGGCCCCGTCAGGCATTCATGCCTTTTGTCATCTCCCGTGTGACATCTCTCTACAGCTATTGCCGCGGGCGCAGCTGACCAAGTAGGCAGCGCGTCCGGGGGCGTAACGGTTATCGCGCTTGTCTACCACGCGAAAAGCCAGGGTTCGATTCCTGGGAGCGGCGCATCTTTTGTTTATTCCTGCAAACTAGTATTCTGGTAAATTCAAGAATCCTGTTGCTTGTTCGAGGTCCGATGTTCTACGCGTCGAACTTTCTAAGCCGATTGTTCCAGAAGCCCACGCATGTACATAAAGGGCTCCGCGTGGCGAGCCGCGGTCAGTTTCGCCCCAGCGTTCGACTCTGCTCTTTCACCGATTTCGACGCCCGTGACGCTCTGCTGTTATCTTCTGTTTACTTTGATTTCTGGGCACACGTTCGCCCCCATTAAACATTTCAGTTTCCCCAGTTTCCCCGTCATCATTCTGCCCGTCACTCCCCGCACTCTGACGCCCTTTCACGGTGAAGCTCACGAAGACGTAGAGGACTGGCTGCGTCATTATGAACCTGTAGCCCGCCACAACGGATGGACAAATGAGCACCGCCTCTAGAACCTCTACTTCACGCTTGAGGGCACCGCGAGGCACTGGTTTGAGAACCACGAAGCCTCCTTTACCTCATGGGAGCCATGCGCCGCCGAACTGAAGCGGACCTTCATCTACTACCACCGTCGGCAGCGAGCGGAGGACCTACTTCGAACAAGGGTGCAGGGCCCCACCGAAAGCGTGACAAGCTTTGTCGAAGATGTTCTGCGTCTAAGTGCCCGGGCCGATCCGGAGGCCCCCGAGGAGAAGAAACTTCGCGCTCTCATGCGTGGCGTGAAGGCTGAAATTTTCGGAGGATTGGTACGCAATCCCCCAACGACAGTCAATGGTTTTGTAACCGAAGCCACCAATATCGAGCGCGCCCTGACAGCCCGAGAAAGCCATTACCACCGTATCGCCAGCGCGCCTGCTGTTTCCCTCCTGAATTTCACCGGTGTCAAGCCCCTTCTGGAGATTGTCCGTGAAGTCGTGCGGGAAGAACTCCACAAGATGCTCCCCGCTGCGGATCGCCCGTCCTCACTGTCGCTCGCCGAGGTCGTACGAGAGGAAGTTCACCGGGCCTTCCAACCTATGGTTCCGATCAACACGACGACGCCAAAGGAACCGATTTTGAGCTACGCCGCCATAGCCCGACAACCGCCGCAAGCTAACCGCCATGCCACGGCGCCACCCCGACGAGACCCTCCGATGCCACACTATTCTCAACGCCAGGAAGGACAAGTCCAGGACGTCCGCCCGGAGCGGCCCTCGCCGAGGAAGACCGACGTGTGGCGAATGGCCGACCGACGACCCCTCTGCTACCACTGCGGGGAAGCCGACCACATCTACCGCGGCTGCCCCTACCGTCAACTTGGGCTGCGCGGCTACCACCCGAGCAACCCACGCCCACGCTACGGTGAGCGACCACAGGAGATTGAAGAGTATCTTCGACGACCTCAGTCTCCTCCACCTGTACCTCGCCGCGGGTCCCGGTTGCAGTCGCCAGGACGCCCAGCCTCGCCGATGCACCGACCTCGTTGTGAGAGCCTGTCGCCCATTTCTCGTCGGGAAAACAAAGTGCGGCAACACCTGGAGGTGGCGTTGCCGAAAAAGACCAATGTAAAGAGCCTCCAAAAACGCCGGAGCGCGCCCACTCTTCCGACGCCACGTATCGCAACGACGGTCCTGCAACGGTGTCCAACAACCTAAACGTCGTTATCGACGGCCACGACGCGTCGGCCCTCGTCGTCACCGGAGCAGACTACTCTGTCCTGAGTGGGAGGCTCTCCCAACGCATTCGCAAAGTGACAACGCCATGGGATGGTCCACAGATATGAACTGCCGGTGGGCACCTCATCAGGCCAGTCGGGAGGTGCACCGCTCGCGTCGAGATTCACGGAGAAACATATGCCATGTGAAGTTCGTCGTTCTGCAAGACTGTTCGAGGGACGTCATTCTCGGAAATGCCTTCTTGTGTGAATACGGCGCTATCATCGACCTTGCGGAGAACAAGCTGACGCTTCGGAAGCCTGTCCCATCGGCGGAAAATCTCAAAGCGATGTTAGCTGCAGTGCGAGTCCTTGCCAGCCACGTAAACCTGCCGCCGCTGTCGAGTGTCTTTGTGCCCGTCGGGACCAAAGAAGCCACCTGCGGTGTAGCACTGTTGGAAGGAAGCGTCCAACTTCTCGTTGGATGAGGGATTGGCATTTCAAGAGGCGTAACCGAGCTCCAGGACGGGCGTACCGTAGCCCTTGTCACCAACTTCCGGCAAGAGTCGCAGCACTTTACCAAGGGTACAGCTGTGGGCTACGTCGAGGAAATCCACGACTCAGCTGCAATCGCCGTGATCTCAGAAGACGCCTCTCCGACGCAGCGCAAGAAACCCACGCCATCAGAGCTCGACATTGACCCGTCCCTCCCAGCCCCACAACGACAACTCAGTGACCTTCTCGCCGAGTTCAGTGAGTGCTTCTCCACGTCGTCAAAAGTGCGCCAAACGCCGATTGCAAAACGTCGAATTGATACTGATGACAGCACACTCCCTGTGCATCGGTCACCGTACTAAGTTTCCGTGAAAGAAAGGGAAATCATCCAGAAGCAAGTTCAGGAAATGCTTGATGACGACATCATCCAGCCTTCTAACAGTCCGTGGGCTTCCCCAGTAGTCCTGGTGAAGAAGAAAGACGGAACCCTGAGGTTCTGCCTGGACTATCGCCGGCTGAACGCAGTAACAAAAAAGGACGTCTATCCGCTGCCCCGCATCGACGACACCCTGGATCGGCTGCGCTACGCCCGATACTTTTCGTCGATGGACTTGAAGAGCTGGTACTGGCACACAGAGGTCGACGAAGGAGATCGCAAGAAGACGGCCTTCGTCACGCCGGACGGACTGTATGAATTTAAAGTAATGCCGTTCGGACTGTGCATAGCGCCGGCCACCTTCCAGCGCGTTATGGACACAGTCCTTTCCGGCTTGAAATGGCAGAGTTGTCTCGTGTACCTCGACGACGTTGTGGTGTTCGCAAGCGAATTGGACGAGCACCTGAGACGATTGCGATCAGTGCTACATGCTATCGAGACTGTTGGGCTGACACTCAAGCCTTCCAAGTGTCGGTTCGCCTATGGTGAGCTGAAATCCTTGGGACACGTTGTGAGCGCTCAGGGTGTAAGCCCCGATCCTGCAAAAACGTCTGCTGTCGCCCAATTCCCGAAACCATCAGACAAGAAGACCGTCCGAAGGTTCCTAGGGCTGTGCGCCTACTACAGACGTTTCGTTCGTGACTTTGCACAAATTTCTGCACCGCTGAAGCATCTGACGAAGGACGACGTGCAGTTCCAGTGGGGAAAGGAGCAAGAACAAGCGTTCGAGGAACTCAAGCGAAGGCTCCAGTCGCCCCCTATCCTCGGGCATTTTGATCAGTCTGCGGAGACAGAAATCCACACGGACGCCAGCAATACCGGTCTCGGTGCGGTACTCGTTCAGCAACAAGAAGGAACAGAGAAAGTAATCGCTTACGCAAGCCGGGCGCTGTCCAAGGCAGAACAAAATTGTTCAACGACCGACAAGGAATGTCTTGCAGTCGTCTGGGCGATAACCAAGTTCCGTCCGTACTTGTACGGGATCCCGTTCCGCATGGTCAAAGACCAACACGACCTCTGCTGGCTCGCCAACCTCAAGGATCCCTCAGGACGCCTTACCCGCTGGAGCCTTCGACTGCAAGAATTCGACGTAACCATTGTGCATAAATCCGGCCGCAAGCATAATGACGCTGACTGTTTGTCTAGGGCTCCAGTCGAACCTCCAATCTCCGGTGCCGACGACGATGACGACGCCCGTTTTCTAGGCGCAGTTAACGCTACCGACATGAGGGCACTGCAACGCGACGACACGGAACTTCGCTCCGTGATCGACCACCTCGAAGGTCAAGGAGGCTCTGTACCACGGGTCATTTCTCGGGACCTACCAAGCTTTGTCCTGCGGCGAGGCGTACTATTCAGAAAGAATTTCGGAACCAGCGAAACTCCCTGGCTACTGGTTGTCCCTACCAGCCTCCGAGAAGAAATTTTTCAAGCGTGCCACGACGACCCAACGGCCGGACATCTGGGCTACAGCAGGACCCTTTCCCGGATTTGTGACAAGTACTACTGGCCAAAACTCCCGAAGACTGTTCACCTGTACACACAGTAATGTCACGAGTGCCAACGGCGTAAGAAACCTCCGACGAGACCTGCGGGATTCCTGCAAACGATAACGACCCCTACTACGCCTTTCCAACAAATTGGAATGGATTTGCTTGGGCCCTTCCCACCATCGACGTTGGGGAACCGCTGGATAATCGTTGCCACGGATTACCCTACCCAGTACGCGGAGACGAAAGCCCTTCCGTCGGGAACAGCGGTGGAAGTTGCCAAGTTTTTAGTCGAGTCTATTCTCCTTCGACATGGCGCCCCCGAAGTCTTCATAACCGACCGAGGGTCATCGTTCTTGGCCCAGCTCACGCAAGAGATCCTTCGGCTCACCCACACCAGCCATCGTCGAACCACCGCGTACCATCCGCAGACCAACGGGCTAACGGAGCGGCTCAACAAGACGATCGCCGACAAAATTTTCATGTACGTCGACGTAGAGCACAAGACGTGGGACGAGGTATTACCATACATCACGTTCGCCTACAACACCGCAGCTCAAGAAACAACCGCGTTTACACCATTCGAGCTGGTGCATGGAAGAAAAGTGACGCCCATACTGGACGCGATGCTGCCCCATGAGCCTGTGGATGACGGATGCGACGATGCCAATGTGGTCATCCAGAGAGCAAAAGAAGCACGCCAACTAGCGCGCCTTCGAATCCACGATCAACAGCGTGTTGACGCTCGCCGGTACAATCTTCGTCGCCGCGCCGTCCACTTCCAGCCCGGAGACAGAGTGTGAGTGTGGACGCCGATTCGTCGCCGCGGTCTCAGCGAGAAACTCCTGAAGCGCTACTTTGGGCCTTACAAGGTCATCCGACGCCTCGGAGATCTGAACTACGAAGTTCTTCCCGACGGAACACGACCATCAACCAGACGTCAGCCGCGACCCGAGGAGGTGCACGTCGTCCGACTGAAGCCGTATTACGAACGATAGCACTTTCCACCTTCGTCGACGAGTGAACTGTGAGCTGTGAACTGTGGCTCGCAATTCTGCTGTCCTTTAGTTGTGGATTTGTTTTTTTTTAGTTTTGTGCTGCATCGGGACGATGCACTTTTCTAAAGGGGGGAATAATGCCGCAGGCGCAGCTGACCAAGTAGGCAGCGCGCCCAAGGCGGAACAGTTATCCCGCGTGTCTCCCACGCGAAAAGCCAGGGTTCGATTCCTGGGAGCGGCGCATCTTTGGTTTATTCCTGCAAACTAGTATTCTGGTACATTCGAGAATCCTGTTGCTTGTTCGAGGTCCGAATGTTCTACGCGTCGAACTTTCTAAGCCGATTGTTCCAGAAGCCCACGCATGTACATAAGGGGCTCCGCGTGGCAAGCCGCGGTCAGTTTCGCCCCAGCGTTCGACTCTGCTCTTTCGCCGATTTCGACGCCCGCGACGCTCTGTTGTTATCTTCTGTTTCCTTTTTATTTTTGGCACAAGTTCGCGCCCATTAAACGTTTCAGTTTCCCCCAATTATTCTTTGTTTCCTTGGCTGTTCCTTCGTGACAATATATACACGTATATATACGGGGTGTTTTTCTCAGCTTAACTGAATTAAAAGAAAAAAAAGAACATGAAAGCTAGATTAATGCGGTCTGCGCAGGTATGTTATAAGGCCAGGGGGACATAGTATAGGGGAATAATCGTAACGATCAGTCAGCTAATTAGTTAAAATTTGTTAATTAACTTTTTAATTATTGAAACCAGACAAATAATTCCAATTAGAAACTTGCTCAGCGTCATCGAAAACAACTAAATGAGTAATTTTCAAAAACTTTTTGAGGGCGTGAGAAGCGTAGAAGTGCACTTAAGTTACCACTCGTGGAGCAGGTACAAGGCTAGCCATTGCGGTAAGGCGCCCGCGCAATTTTTTCGTCTCTCATCTGGCCCCAGCCTTGTACCTGTTTCACGAGTGGTAACTTTAGTGCAGCTACTACGCTTCTCACGCGTTCAAAGTCTTTCTGAGAATTATTGATTTAGTGGTTTTTAATGACGCTGAGCATGTTTCTAATCGGAACTATATATCTATTTTCATTATTAAAAAAAGTTGATTAACAAAACTTAACTAATTACCCGACTGATCGTTACGATTAGCTCCCTATACTGTATCCCCCTGGCCGTATAACTCACCTGCGCACACCGCATTATTCTAGCTTTCATGTTTTTTTTTCTTTCAAATTTTGTTATGCTTAAAAAGATACAAAATTGACCAGTTCGCGATGCAATCAGTAGCCATTAGAGTCCCAGCTTTTTTTTTTTCCAGAGCACCGGATTTCGTTTTATTTCAACTGTCACCCTGATTTCTAAATACGTGTACGATTTATAAATTGCACGGAAGCAGAACTATAAGTTGTACTGTCAAAATGCCAAAAAAATTAAAGCCGTTTACAACTCCCTGTAACGCCGGGTTAGAGCGCAGCTCTTGAGGAGGAGGGGAAGGCACGTGGGGGGGGGGGGTCACGTGACAAGCGGGCTCACGTGACCTCGGGGGGGGGGGGGGGGGGGCGGCGTCGACGCCGGCGCCGCTCAAGCCGGAAACGGGCGCCTAAGAGCTGCGCTCTAAAAAAGACCCTGTATATATTGTCAACGAAGAGGGGAGGGAGTGATTATGGAATATATTGAATTAAAGTTAGGGCAAGGGAAGGGGAAAGAGAGCTGGCGAAATATTTAGCCAGGAGCGGGGATCGAGCCGCAACCTTCGCGTTTCCGGGGCGGCCCCTTAACCGATTAGACTTTTTTTAAAACTTTTTATTAAACGCTTTCGTCATGTACAAGCTTTAAAAGGACTTGATTTTCTGGCTCTGTGAAACACTCTTCGTGCATGACATGAAATACAGTACACAATCTTCGGTATCAGTTTTACAAATCAGTAAACAGATAACGACTGCAGTGGCTTTCTTGCGGTTCGGATCAAAAGTCCCTCAGCCGGCCATATACCTATATCCTATGTAAAACCCGGGCCGCATTTACGGTGGCCTAGTGACTTATCTTTGCCCCCGTGTCTTCAGAGCTCGTTTGTTTAAGCGCGTTCTGAACTCCAACCAACATTCCAACCTTTGCTGCTCCGTCACTTCAAACAGTGAGCTCACATACATGAATCCGTTGCAGATGTGTTGCCACGCGAACTTGGCTCCTTCAAGGACCTCTAAGTGGTTCGTCCCGGACCGCCAAATCGCCTAGAGACCGAGCAGAGCCAACAGTTCCCAAGCCCTCTCCCCAAACTGCAAAAGCTTTGCTGTCTTCTATTCTATGTTGAGAAATAATTGGGGTTGCGTGGATATTTATACAGCGTGTAGTTGGTCAGCCATTTCAAAGTTGCGACGAGTCACTCACTGTAGATGAGCAATTTAGCCAGTGCAGTACAACCGCTAGCCTGGGGTCTTTAACGTGCACCACGCAGTAGTGACACGCGACCGCACGCCGGTACGATGCTCATCCAGATCGAAACGGGCAGGGGTGGGGATTGAACCCAAGATCCCTGGGTTCTGCAGCGCGAGCTTTCGCTCCGCGTGCTCCGAGCTGGTGTGCGCTAGCCCACTCGGCCACCGATCCCCCTCAATGTACAGATTGATCTGCAGCACTGCTCTCAATTCATCCCAAAAAAGCTCCGCATTTGTAGAATAAAAAAAAAAAAAAACACATGCTGTAGCGTTTCTGGCGTGGGGCATAGGACACAGTTTGTTGACCCCTGTACCACGAACCGCACTGGACCGGTGCGATGCGGGCCCAGACAAAGTGGCCATTAGGGATTACCTCGGTGGTCCTGGAGCAGCATTACGCTGGTCGCGAGCAGAGCAAGAGTGGTCAGGTCGCCGAAGGAGGCGGCGATGGCTGGCGCGATGTTTTCCGGGTTCTTCTCGTACTTCTTGCTCAAGATCACCACCGCAGACATGATGCTGCCTGGAATTTGTCAATGGCTTCGTATTTTTCATAACATAAAGATTAGAAGGCAGCTAAATCATTTTAGAATAAGATGTATTCCCGCATGCACGCATACTGCTCGGTTTGTGCATATTTTTGAGTGCTGCTAGATTGAACTCTTCTCCTATAGAGACGTACCACTATGTCCCGAAAACAGTCAAGCTGCACAGTTTTCTTACCAAGGCTGTGATATCAGATGGCAGTATTAAAAGAACCACCCTCGCAGATTTATTCTAGCGAAATGCCTGGTTAGGTGGTGCGTTTCGTTATTGGAGATGACACAAAAGCACTATGCATATGTCACTCTGTTGTAGTCGCGTTGTGTGGCGCTTGTGTGTGTTGTAATGCAGTATTCTATTATATCTATAAACCTGCCGGAACGTGCTTTTCGCAATAACTATGCTATAAACTACATCCATGCGGTCCATCAGATAGGTGACCAAGTGCAGTTTCGATTGTTCAGGACGGAAGTAGCCGTGCCGCAAAGTAACACTAGAGGTGTGATGAGTCCCAGTGTTCCGAAAGACTGTATACGCCAGGAAAGCCTGGGCGTATTCCTTGGCAATAGAGCGAAAGCTACAGTTTTGCGTGCGAAACAGGGCACCTGAGCGAGACACGTGACAACTTTCCGCCGGGGTGCGCTTTTACTGTCAACGCAATGCTTCGCATCAAGCGCCACCGGGCACGTACTGCGAAGCGTATTGCGAATTCTCCGGGAGCCCATACAGGGAATTTGTATTCTGCCAAGTTACGCTGAAACAGGGTACACACGTGGGCTTTTCACTGTTGGTGCCGCCTGGCCATTGAAGGTTGCATGTCTTGTTAATATAGAACCGCTAAATATGGATACCGTACTATATATAGAGAGAAACTTTCGGGGACAAATTGGGCAAATATATGCATTTGTGTCTCAGTAATATTGAAGAATCATCCTATGAACAAAAGTTGGAGGAATGCAGGTGTCCACAGTAAAGAGAAATTATTGTAGTGCGATCAATCTTGGAGCTGGAGTGGTCGTGCATACGGCGGCTCTCGGCCTACCTACTGAGCAACAGAGTGGCCAGGTTAATGGCTGCCAGGGCTCCAGCTACCAGGAAGGCAACGTTGCTCAGCTCGAAGTCCTCGTTGAACGCCAAGCCCTTGAAGATGGCCAGGATGCAGGCAACCAGGGTGGCCACCGTCGACTGGCACTGAGGGCAACGTGCAAATGGCCAATGTTATAGGCAGCACAAACGGAGGCAATGCTTGCATTTCGAAAGAGCACACTTCTCAAGCTACAACTTTAGGAGTTTGATATATCTAGTCACATGCGACTTGAACAGTCCTTCTACGCTACCCTAGCCCGAAGCAGCGTTTGTCAGTTCTTGTTGTTGTCCTTGCGTTGTTGGCGGGTACCCAAAAAGAGCAAAGAACAACGTTATAGATGAGCTAAGATATGAAATACCAGCGAATGGGTGAAGAGAATCGGGGGGGGGGGGAGGGGGGGGAGGGGTAGGGGTGTGGCATTCACCTCATTCCTTCACTTTGGCTCCCGCCATTCGAAGCACCATTGGATTGTGGTTTTAAAACAGTGTGTTTCATAGTGTATGGTGAAGTGCTATCTAGACGCTGTGCTTCAGGATATATGTATTCTATTGAGTACACCGCAGTTATTATAGGGAGTATTCACTGGACGCGATATTTGTGGGTACTGTTTAGAGCGCATGCTCAGAACGAGCTCGCATTACTAAGCTGCTGAGACAGGCAATCTTGATGGTGCAGAATGAACGCTGCAAAAGAACTGTGGAAGCTCGCCGTCAGCACGCGCTGAGCAGTCGCACACACAACTATGGCCGCCAGTGAATACTCCCTATAGTATCAGATACCAAAACAGTGGTCCATCGAACGACGGGCGGCAGGCTGTGTGAGGAAAGGTGGGTACTAAGCGTCGAAGCAGCGCCTGTAAGCAGTTACAAAACTGAGCTAATCTAGCAACATTCGCCAAGGATGAGCTCGAGCATTCCTCTCGCGTGCTTGCAACGTCGTATTTTTTCCACGCTACACAGTAAATCTAAGTTACGTGACGCCTTACTCGAGTACGTCCGAGTTACTCCCGCGGGTCTCACCACGCGATCACACATAGAACGACGCCAACGACGGAATCTAATCACTCTATAAACAAACGAGCTCCGGGTTTTTAGCATTAATGCCGACTTCGCGCGTTATTCTTTTTTAATTTTCTCTTATTTTTTATTTCATTTTGTGCGCTTTCTGGATAGGGTTGTGCGCAAAAAAGTCGCAGCACGGCGCTTCTCTTTCACAGTCGTTCTTTATGCGGAGCGCAATTTCGTCTGCTTCTTGAGCAGAGGTTGCGGTGACGTCAGAACGCCGATCTCTGATTCGCTCCGATTGGAAGGGCAGGGGGCATGTCTCAAGGCAGCTAGCATTGCGGTCTACCAACTATACCTTCATCGGAGCCAATCAGAGCTCGACATTCTGACGTCCGTCTAACCCCTGCGCAAGAAGCAGACGAACTTGCGCTCCGCACACATCTCATTCCCGGAGTTATGGTGTCGGAATTTCCTCGGTGCTAAAAGCGGCGGTCCCACCATCGCATCTATTTCAACGCTGCATAAAATTTTTTGTTACCGCTGCCTTTTGGTACAATAGCTGGGGAAATGGACGATTTTGCTTTTTTCGGGCAGTGGCTAAATAAAATTTAAATGATGTTTGCAAATCCGGAAATCTGGTTATTCTTTCTTAACGGGCAGCTAAAGAGACGTTCTTCTCTTCCTTGTGGTCGTCTGTCAATGCTTCAGTCTCAGGTTTTTCACAAAAATGTTAGCTAAAGAGGTTCTTGAAAAGAACGAGTTAGAGTTGAATACTAGAGTATTTTTGTCCTATGAATTTGAATATTAAGGCCATTTTTTCCCCGAAAGTGTAACTAAAGTCGAGAAAAAACGAAAACCTTCCGACAAGTCGTTACTACATACGCAGATTTTTCTGCTTCCCCGCATCTTATGGTTTGGTCAAAACGAAGGTGTTGATATCCCGCAACCACGATAACGCTTTATCCAGGAGACTTAGTATGCCAATTTGTTTTAAAGAAAATGTGTTCTCTGATAATACTTTTGTAGGAAATGTATTCTTGCCTTCATTCTTCGCAGAAAGTTGAGAGGCGTAGATTTCTTCGTGAATGTGTCTTAGCCTCTGTTTTTGTGGGAGCGAGAGTCTGCCACTCGTGGTCGTGTTGCATGCAGCAATGTTGACCACGACGACACTGGTATCGACATGCCAGACGCTTAAGGGGGGGGGGGGGGGGGTTGGGGAAGTGTGGGAGCGAGAGTCTGCCACCACGTCCAGAGGCCGCTGCCGACCGCCCAAACTAGACAACGTCCAAGGCGCACAACAGCGCATGTAGGATAGGCGCAGAAGCCGATAAAAGAGGGCTCACGCCCATAGACGGACCGAGGTCACGGAAGCGTACAGTTCGAAGGCTCCGGCAATGTTTTACGTTTATACTAACAACCCATTCCTGTAACTCTAATAAATGTAGTTTCTCGTTATGGAAACCCCGGCTTCCTGTTGTTCCTCACGGATGGGCATGCGGCATGGCAACCCTACCACAAGTTTTTGGCGCATCTAATCCTTCAGATGTGTACCGGTGCGTATGCTTCTTAGCTACTTTAGAACCCTTTCATGTGTATTGCTTTTTTGCCTTTTTGGGGGTCGTAAACTTGTTTGAAAGGCCAATACTCACAAAACGTATTTTGCGTCTAACCTACTCTCTAAATTTAGCGAGAAAGGCGTATAACATTTTTCTATTTTGAATAAACCTGAGACTGGGGCAGAAGTGAACAAATACGTCGAAGGAACAGAAAAGGACAGGACGACGTCTCCAACACAGCTGCCAGGTTTATTTAGTCCGCCTCCTTATATAGCCCACAATCAGCCACCACCGACACAAAGGGACAACCTGCAACCAGTTCAAACTCCAAACCCTCCAATACACGAAGTAGCACTAGGAACGGCCTTCAGGCTGACTCACAAAGATAACTCTACAGTATTCCCCAAAATTAACAAAAGTTTCAGTACCTATTGTATTTTAACCAAGGTTCACACAAAAAACGATGCCCTCTCCACCGGAAAAACAAAACAAGACAAAACAAATGAAAAAAAAAACAAATAAAACATTAATTCTATGCCAGCAATAAAGGAATGACACACACTGGACTTAAAAAAACGGGGCAAAGATACGCAATTCACACATCCCGTACTAAAAAAAAAATATTTTTAAAACGCTTTTGGAATTTTTACCGAACTGTAACGAAGCCTGCCTTATGCAATTATCTAGAGATTTCATCCGCACCGTCTCCTTTACTATTTCGTTTGCACCATTCCTCTCCTTGCGAATGATTTCTGTCTCCAACCAAATCGAAGTTCAGTTGCTACATTCGTGGACATGTTTTGCGATTTCTGCGTCCGGTGCATTGTTTTTAATCTGTCGTTGAGGCAACGTGATGTCTGGCCTACATACTTAAACCCATATTCCAGTGGTGTCTGATACACACCATTCTTGATATTTACTGATTTTTCCCGATGGTTCTTTTTTGCAGCTATTCACACCCGTTTGAATTGGCGTAAAACAACTGAGTTTAAAAGTCGAGCTAAGGACCGTGTCTACTCCTACTTTTTTCGCACATGCCTTCAAGTTGTGAGAAATTTCATGAAAATATGGGATCACAGCCAATCTGGTCCTTTCACCTTGCTCCGTTCCTCTTCTTCCTTTGATAACCATTTCTAACTGCCGTTTGATAAAACTGTCTTGATACCCTACACTGATCAACATTTTGCACTGTCTTTCAACCGATTTCGTGATAAAATGAACACACGATCTGTCTGGGGCCTTTCGGACCAACGACTTTACAACCCCAGCTTTTACGGTTTTCGAATGACAGCTAACCGTTAGCAACACCGGTTTAGAATTTTTGATTTCCGTATTCCCAACATAACCCTTGATTCACCAGAATTCGTTAAGAACAGTAACTTTAAAACTCCTCTCTCCGGTTCTTCCGTGGTAAACTTAAATTCCGGAGCTGCTGATCTTATCTCACGTTCCAGACTGCCTGTTATGGCGAGTTCGGATGGTCAATCGCCGGCGATACCGAGCCGGCGAAACCGGTAACCAGAAACGCGCCGGCGGCACACCACGTGACCCTCAGCACCCGAACACGAAACGCCAGACGGTGGCAGTTTACCTCGCATGGGAGACGAAACGTTTGATTGCTTGAAGGTTTCACTGATGATGTTTCCCGCATGGGAGACTAAACGTTTGATTAAATTGCTTGAAGGTTTCACTGATGATGTTTCGCGCATGAGAGATGAAACGTTTGATTAAATTGTTTATCTTGTTATGTAAAGTCGGCGCAGTTTTTTTATCATTATGATTCCCGGCTTTTGGAATATTTTTCCCTCTTGCCCGCGCGACACCGCAAGCGAGAGGCTGTCGCAGCCGTCACCCATGTCCCAACGACTTGGATTGACTCGAGTAGTGGCTGCTGAAGTGAATTCAGATCAGTTTCGTTATTTCGTTAATTTTTTTCTCACTGACCTTCTCTCCCATTTCGGAAGTGACGACACCGGATACAGTCTGGTGCCTGCTCGCCCGGCCGCTTGGAGCTCGGGCGGAAAAGGCACCGGAAAGTTGCCGGTGCTTGCCGGAGAACCACCACCCGAAAGGCCTGACCACACTGGCGTGAACGGCGCCGCCGGTCGGCGCCGCTGGGCGGCACCGCCGTCCGGCGTCCCAACGCGAGGAGTCCACATTGGCGTCCGTTTTGCGGGCGTCACGTGACAGCACTGGCTCTCGCGATCGCGCGCGCGCCTCCCTTCGGATTTCCCGCTCTTTCGTCGCCTGCTCTTCGTTAGATTCTTCCGTTTCGGCTCTCATCTTTCGCATATATCAGCATCGAAACCGCACTCGCGGCCTACATGGCAGGTGTTCATGATGACCTGGTGATCAGCGTGAATGTGATTATCCTAGCCTGCTCGTTGATCTTGCGACGTCACCGCGCTCTGAAGGGAAGGAGGCGCAAGTTTTAGGTCCGGCCGAGTTGGTTCTACCGAAACACCGAAGGACAGGTCAGTGCTTTGCTGGCCCGGCGGCGCGCCAGAGTTGAAGGCTACTTTCGAAAGTGTCACCAAATCAACACGACATCCGTCACAACACAGACGACATGCAACAAGTGCCACGGAGAAACTCACTTGTAATTCCGAATTCATAGTTGAACGTGAGCGCGTTGGTTTTGATAACTTGTTACAGAAAGAATAAACAAAAAGAGCGGACAAATTCCTCTCCTACGATTCCTCTCCTATAATCCTATGATTCCCCAGCGGTTGTTCTTAGCGTCATTATCTAGGTAGTCTGGCTGCGTCTTGTCATATAAAAAGGGAAACAGTCGCACAGTTTCAAGGAACCGCTCCGTTCGGGAAGGCATGGGGGGAAATCAAGATAGCAGACGTCACGAAACACGTCCTTCGGAACGTGAAAGACGCTCGTAGGACCGGTTTGAGCGTTGCCATGGCATCGCAACGTCACTATCTACGCCACCTCCCATTGGCTCCTCTCTTCTGCGGCGAGCGGCAGCGAGCTCTGAACCGCGCAAGGAGCGGTTGGCTCTGCGGCGCCGTACGTCACGCCGTTGAAGCCGAAAACTGGTCTTCGTCGGCAACCGGCAGCGCCGAACGTCGCGACGCAAGCCTCCGCGACGCCAATGTGGTTGTGCCTGAACTCTTGCGTGCCGGACGGGAACTGACCACACGAACACTATTGCCGGTTTTCCGGCAAAATAAGTTGCCGATCACTGACCACCCGAATTCGCCATTAGACTATCCGTTGCCGTGCATACTATGATGTCGTCCACATATCTTCTTACTAAAGCCATACCCGGAGACATGTCCTGGTTGACATTCACCAGCTCGGCTGCACCCTTACTATATTACAACATTTTTTTCAATGTTATGCTTTGGACGAAAAAATCAGTCCTCACTTTCATCGTCGCTTACGACAGCGCGCATGGCCAATAGATCAGTTGATTCCCTTGTCCGGCAAAGACTTCACGCTTCTCACAACTTTAACGTGCTTTACTGAGGTGGTGGAGTGTTTGTGAGGGAGACGATTGTTGTTATACTTACTGTGTTGATAGGAAACCGCAATGCTGTTCTTTTTTAAAACGGTGCCCTTCTTTGTAGTGAGTTAGCCGACAACATACGATCACGAGATTATGCTCTGAAATCGCCTGAATCTATTTGAGTGTCACTCAGCAAAGATGGAACAAAAAACAGGGCAAAGAAACTGTAGACTACTAACGTGTAGGAATGCGGAAGCATTATAGTCCCGCTGGTGGAATGTTTACGAGCAATGTTTCTACACTTACTAAAGTTTTTTCTGCCGGTATTGCATTTGGCGTGCTGCCGTAGATGTAATACGCTGCTGCCGTTGTCGAGGCCGTAGATGTAGACGCAGTCACTTGACAGCCAATAGCACGAAGCACACAGCGAGCACAGGTGAAGTCCGAAGCGCGACTGACGCGCCGGAGGCAGCGGTGGCATCGCGCTCCCCCACTGCGCAGGCGCGGCGCACCCACCGGCATCGCGGCTTCTGTGACGAGGCATCTGCGTTGCTGTGCTTTCCTCTGTGTTTTATTTCTGAGGCGCGTCGGCTTTGACCTTGAGCGGCGCGTGTTTGACGACGTAATAATGCGAAAGCATTAACTGTCCCATGAAGAGAAGCCGGCGTTGTCTTTAGCAGCGAAAACCGGCATCTCAAGTCCCATTGGCTGAGCGAAACGGCACATAAATTTAAGCACGCGCCTCAGAAATAAAACACAAAGAAAAGCACAGCAACGCTGATGCCTCGTCACGGAAGCCGTCGTGAAGCCAGCGGGGTTCGCCGCGCCTGCGCAGTGGGGGAGCGTGATGTCACCTCCGGAGCGCCGTGTGCGAAAGGAAGACGTGGCGTGCTGCGTATAGGAATGCTTTCGCATTCCTACGCGTAAACCTACTTAAGTGTACCTGCCGATTTTTCTCTGTGATTGCGTGATAACCGGTGTCAAATACTTATAATAATAGGTTTCCTTTTATGGCCATCTTCTGGGGACAACGCCGACGCCTTTCCGCGTAATGTTTTTTTACAGCTTTCTCCTTAAAACAAAAAAAAATAAAAAAAAAACGTCGTGTCAATAAGAAAATGAAGTTACTATCGACAGGTGAAAACACATTAAGCACCCTAATTGTACCAGTAATATTTAACTGCCTGTGGCTTTTACTTCAACTACCTCGCCTGGTTAAAGCGCTTAAATTTCGCGCGATAGATATAAACTAAGCGCACTCCGAGATACTGCTAGCGTGAACAGCCATCGTCAATGTTTTTTTCTCAGGTTTGTTTGACTGTTATGAAAAGTGCTATAGTGGTGGAAAGTGCTCGGTCGGGGTACTCACATATAGGTGGGAAATTTGGATGCCCGCTGGGAACGTTTCTAATTAAAATGCCGAGAAGAGACAAAGACGTTTTCGCCCTAAGAGTGGCGCGCAGTGTACGACCCGCTTCGTCAGGATACCTGCTGGGCACTCACCGTGGACTGTACTTATTGGATCGACTTCCTTGAGTATTGTAAAGACTGAGTAGATATGGCGCCGCTTACCTGAAGAAGGGCCATGTTAGCGAAGATCATGGGCAGCTGGTCCGAAAGACGATTCAGGTTGCCCAAATTAGCCTGCACAAACGTTGTAATAGTCATCTTCTCAAAGCATATATGTATAATAAAAGAAAAGCCGCCGGTTCAGTTAAATCCTAAATGACAGGTTGACTTTACCTTTTCACTCCTTTCATAAGGAACTCGTAAATTTCAAAAATATTTGTGCACGTGTCTCGTCTATATATAGAAGAAACTTGAAATGTGTTTAAGTCTTCCTTTTAAAACACATCATGGTTCTTTTAATTATATCCGGTGAAAGTTGCATGGTTGTTGATTTGCATTAAAATTGGCTCAACACATCCATAAAGACGGTTGAACTATTAACCCAAATATTATCGCATACTACTTTTTTCAGCGAAACTTTTTTTTTAAATTTGATCTTCATTTTTTAGTGAAAGGCACTACTGCCACACTTAAAAAGTTACGGGACGCATTAGTATCTCCGCTGCGGAAATTGTACTCAACGGGTTACAAGATGTT